>JASTWL010000373.1:0-183176 GCA_035220575.1 Temnothorax rugatulus | reverse complement strand
TCCATTGCTGGGAAATCCTATACGGTATTACTGCACATTTTGTGGATGCTAGCGGAAACTACAGTCCATAGTTCTAGACTTTGTACCATCTACGGGCCCACACTGGCAAGGACATAGCAACGTTGTTCTACATTCTTTGAAAAAACTTCAATATTGAGTCGAAGATTCAAGATAATAACACGTACACAGATGTAGTTGCAAAAATGAAATTAGCTTTGTAACTTTCTTGATTTTACATGCATTGATGCGTTTTTTACTTTCTCGAACAAAGTACTGTTTATAGATAATGTAACCATAGGTATCGTCTTGGATAATGGCTAGCAATACTGTATTTATTCGAGAGCTACAGTTAATTTTACAAAGTGAAGGTATCAACTTCGACTGTGAAGATTGTCATTTCGATGCTTTGCGCATATCTTAAATTTGGGAGTTCAGGATCTACTGCGTGAATTACGATTAGATGATCCGGAAGAGTGTGAAGAAAGTGATTCGATTATTCCAAAGATGAAGATGTAGTTGCAACAATAATGATGCTCTCAATAATCCCATTAAAAAAATTAGGGCTCTCTTTTTAAATTAAAAAGATCTGAGCAACAGTACAAATATGCTGAAACGTGCATGTACTATGACTGGTACCAAGTTTTTATCGCCAAAAATTGATGTGTGCACACGCTGGAACTCAACTCATGACATGTCAAAGTTGCAATTATTGTTGAAGCCTGCACTGATTAGTCTATTTCAAAGTAATACTGCTTTTTCACATGTATTTACTATCCGAAGAAGAATGGTGTTTGTGCTCAGAGTCCAGAAATTTTTAAAACATTTTAAAACTGTACTACTGTTCTTGGCGATGACAGCTACGTATCTTTACCGTACGTTTATAGTAGCATTCAATTTCAATATGCTTTTAGATAAAATCGAGAATAAAATGCAAACTTTGAACCGCACTGATAAATTGTTCAATGCATACCAAGCTGGTCGAGATAAATTACTTAAACATTATCAGAAATCTAACTGGATTACTGTATTTGTCGTGCTAGATCCGAGGCACAAAATTGAAAGTTTTAATGCTACAACCTGGGGAAAAGAAATGAAAGATCAGAGTGTTAAAAATTGAAGATTATATAGAACAATATTATTCCTTCAGAAAGCTCCTTAAACAATGATTTGCGTAATTCCTCGACTGATGATGACGATGACATTGATATGAGTGCAATATATAGAAATCTGTTAGCGATTCAAATTGGAGAAACGAATAACGGAATATTATAATACAAGAAGAGCAGACAAGGATGTTGATATATTGGCATGGTGGTCAACTCATTCAAAAGAATATCCATGTTTAGCAAAATGGCTCGGGACTTCCTAGGAACGCCAGCCGTCTGTTCCAGCAGAACGATTATTTTCGAAAGCTGGATTATCATACGCAAACACCGTAACCAGCTAAACTGCTGAATCTGCTAGGTCACTAATATGCCTAAACTCGTGGTACTGTCAACTTGCACTTATCCGAATAAAAAATAAAAAAGAAGGCCGTGAAAGAAACTGTAAGTACGATGCAGATGTAAAAAATGACTTATTATGTATTTTGTGCAGTCCGATGTAATTATGCAACTAACTTATTGAACTTAATTGAATTTAGCATAAGCTGCTAGCGAAAGACAAACAGGTCCAGGTTTCTAAAATACATCGATACGGTTCGAAGGATTGAATATCAAATCGAGGACAAGAATTTGGATGGAAGACTAGTGCGAAGGAGAAGGATCGCGTGACGTGCGCGACTTTGTATGTGTGAAAAAAGTCTTGAGCATTAAATGTTAATAATCTTGTTAACATTCATTTATGGATGTGATTTTAATACCAGAGCAAAATCAAATAAGCAAATGCAAATTAAAAAAAAATAGTGTCGAATGACGTTTGATTGCGTAAGCAACGCGATAATAGCTTAGAGCTGAAATTTAAGTTTATCGTCATTTCATAAATTCATCAGATAGAAATACAGGGCATCCCGTAATTACCATGCCATCTCTCCTGAGTAGGACGGATTAAACTGAATAGAAATTGTCTTTACCGTTTGCGAGTTTCTCAATAAGTAAAGAGAAATTAATTAATGATTTACTAATGATTAATTAATGATGAGTAAGTGTTTATTCGCGCGATTCAACGACAAGCAACATCTCAGTGTTACGCATTATTTGTTGTTGCCGCGTAGCAACCACAACCGTTTGTATGACGCTGAACTGTCTCTTCTCGTTGAATTGCGCGGATACACTTTGGGTGATACCATTTACTGACACAAGTCGACGCAAGTGTCCTTCTGTCTTTGTTACTCATGAACGCCAAGAAGATAGAGCGACGTTTGTGTCAACTTGTGTACTAAATGGAAAGCACCACTGCCTCGCAGATCTATATTTATTGATTCTTTATTAATTATTAAGAAACTCGCAAAATAGTACAGAACTTTTCTATTCAGTTCAACTCGTTTTACTTACGAG
The DNA here is from genome assembly GCA_035220575.1 of Temnothorax rugatulus. Taxonomy (NCBI): domain Eukaryota; kingdom Metazoa; phylum Arthropoda; class Insecta; order Hymenoptera; family Formicidae; genus Temnothorax; species Temnothorax rugatulus. Next base: position 180,681 of record JASTWL010000373.1, on the reverse strand, counting down.
AGAGAGAGAGATAGATAGCACGGTAATTACCAGACTCTGTATATATAACGCATTAACGATTTTTGTAATAATGAATGATTTGTTGATGTACGACAGTTTCCATGGTCATTAACAAAGTAAAAATTAATCCGGCGTAATGGATAAAATATCTGATACAATAGATATGCTAAGATATGCTGAAAAAGATTCTTAAGATTACTACACATTATGTACTTTCACATCGAATCTAATGACCTTAGCGAAATTATATGATCATCAGTTCATACTCCGAACGTAAACGAGCAAAGTAAAATTTACTTAACAAAAGTATACAGGAGAAATCAACACTTACACGATATCTGATTACGTTCTTGAACTAAAGGCAGTGCCTTACCTGAAAGTGTGAATGTGAAAAAAAAAATATTATATATTACTTTTTATCTATTTATAGTTATCGAGCGTGTAATATTTCTATGTAATATTCTAAATTCTTTTCTTTATACCCAAAATTATGTATTGGAAAAATATATGTATTATGTTTTGTACCTTCGTTTTTTCGAGAATTAAATTGTTTTTTCGTAAGTACCACAAAACATATTTGTGTGAAGTTTAAACAAACCTGGGTGAAAATGAAAGATTTGGTATGACGTTTGATTTAAACCTTAAGAAAAATTTAATTAAAGCTTGGAAAATTAAATCTCTAGATTAATCTTTCGGAAATTATTGAAATAATAAATTATGCTGTCTCACCTTTCGAATAAATTCAATATTTTTCTCCGATCGAATTCTGATGGCTAAAAAGGGAGCTGTTATTAGTGTTTGGCTGCTGATTAAACAGACACATTAACACAGCATTGGTCCAAAATATACAGCAGAGACGCTATGTTTTAAGTCTTTTAGAAAAGGTAAAGGTAAAAATACCAATTAAATGCAGTATACATATTTTTCCGCTAAAATTTTAACAGATCCATTCATTTACCACAATTTTTGCATATTTTGAACTATTTTTTGTATCGCTAATCTCGTCAAGATATCGTCGAGATCGAGATCAAGATCGAGATCATATATTCGAGATTCTCGAAAATTCGAGATCGATATGCATGTTTTGAGATTTTTCGAGATCAAGATCGAGATCGCAGAAATCTCGTCCCGTCTCGTCTCGTGCGCATCTCTACGAGATGCCAATGATTGAGCGGCTCAATCATTGGCCAGAATCTATCAGCCAATACTGGCCCATTATTGGCAATTTACTGGTTGTAAATAGTCAGGCGTTACAACGAAGGCCGACACTTGGCCAACGTAGGGCAGTCACTGTCGGCCAGAGTTCTGTCAGCTAGTACTCGACCAATAGTGGCAAATAACTGGACTGCCTACCTATATAGAATAGCCAGGCGTTGTGATGACAGCCCTACGCTTGGCCAACGTAAGGCAGTCAACTGTCGGCCAGAGTTCTGTCAGCCAGTACTCGACCAACAGTGGTAAATAATTTGACTGCCTACCTATAGAATAGCCAGGCGTTGTGACGAAGCCCTACGCTTGACCAATGGTTAGCACCCGCACATAGCCCAATATTCTGTCAGACAGTACTGAACCATCACTAGCAAATGACTATGCAAATGTCGAATCATCTGATAGATGGCATTTGATAGGATCCGTTTCTCCTATTTAAAATACGACCACGATCCCAAGTAGGAATATACAAATGGCCCAGTCTCGAGCCAGGCTTGGTCCAATAAGGAGAAAGTATGGGCCAAGCATGGCAACTAGGCTGGTCCAAGCCTGGTTGAAGCCTGGGATGATAACCTCGGGCAAAGCTCGGGGGTGCTCGAGATGCCAGGCTGGCCCAAGGCTTGGGTAACAATGAAGCCAAGCTTGGCTCAGGAGTAAAAAACAATACTGCCAGGGCTCATTTCTCTTTTACAAATGATTATTTAATATTCAATATACATATATTGTTATATACTTATATTATTAATTGTAACCTCGTTGCTTTCGGCCGCCTTCCCTATCGCCAGCTCTTGATAGGAAAGTACTTACGGCTGATAATATTTGTACTTTCTCCTCACTCTCCACATATTTTCTTGTATATAATCTGAAAAAGTTACATATTATTGCATTAATTATCGTATAAACAATATATTTTAAATGTACTTACTAGATAAACGTGTATAAGTCGTGGTTTTACTGAAATTGAGTTCGACACTCCTTTCACTATCCGACCTGCACCACTAAATTGCAGCTGAACGTTGTTTTTTAATAATTTCCGATAAAATCGCTGCAATATCCGCTTTATATCCGCGACATCCCATAGTAGTAATTTTGAAAAATATGTCCTAAAATTAATTACACATTAATAGAGTATTTATCTCAATAAAATTCCAATAATTGTACATTTTTTCAATATTTACAAGTGCCCGCTGCTTTTCCTCATTTTTTTTAATTCTCGATCAAAACTTAGAAAATCATCGACAGATTGAATGGTACTGTTCCTAGTAGTTTTCCTCCATTGAAAATTTTCTTCTACTGAATTCCTTCCACGTAATAGTGTATTGCCATATATATCTTTAATTCGCGAATCTTGTTGTTAAAATCATAGTGGAGACTTCTTTTGCAAATTATCAATTTTTTTGTAAATTGCTTTCTTCAAACGCGTTAACTGTTCTTCAAAAAATCTTGCCAATATTTCTAAAAAATAAAAAATATTAATATTTTGTGTATAATTTTAATTGATTAATTGAAAATTTTGTATCTAACAAAAAATTTGTGAATATTACTTTCTCCATCTTTCATTTTGTCATAAACGGTTTTTTAATTGTCTGCCGAGCTATTGTTAAGATCAGTATTTTCCTGTTCACCTGCAAAATATAAAACACATTCTATTTCTATCGGGTATGTAAAAATATGTGTGTGTGTGTGTTATATACAGGGTGTTTCCGAACATCCGCACGTCCGTTCATGTGCAAGTAAAACTATTTAAACTTAACAAAAAAGTTCTCTATCATTTTGTAAACTATTACGTAAAATTTTGAGTTATTAATTAAAGAAATCTTTAAACATGGCAATTTTCAATAATTAATAGCTCAAAAGTTTACGTGATACTTTTTCATTAATTTTTGAAAATACAATCTGTGATTGAACAGTGCCGTATTACAACTATATAACATATACATTCAGTCAAATGGAAATATTCGGCACGGCAAACGACCTCTGAACAGTCTGAACAATTATTTTATATATTAAATAAATGAATTAACACATATTGAGGATTCATCATATTAGATTTGTTTGAATGAATTATACCCTTTCAAACGTTATCTTATATGTCAGACTGAGGTTTAAGTCTTTATTGAGAAAATTGTTCTCTTGATTGTACAATATGTGTAATTATATAACAGATTTTATGATTTCAAAATAATATGTCTCAATTTTATTTTGTAAATATAAAATTTAAAAAAGCGACCTATCTCTAAATCAAAATGAAACATAATGAAGGTATCGTAACATGTAGTTAAATTTTTAATGTATACTTATATAGTTTTAATCGTCTGTTGCAAATGTACTGAATAAATGATAGTAAAACAGTAATTACATATAATCAATATATATATATATATATATATATATATATATATCAAACAATATACATATCAAACAACCAGTTTATCATATACAGCGTTTGAGGGGCCAAGTAACTTAGTATATTCTTATTGGACATTTAACACACTGTTGTACAGAAAAACATTTAAAAGATTATTAACTTATTAGTAAAAAGGTTCAAGAATAAGATTTCAGTGTTTAAATCAATTACACGCTAGTCCCTTATTCCGAGATATCCAAATGACTGTTTTTATACGACCAGAATGTTTTCTTTTACAAATAATTTTCTTACATTAGCTGCCAGCAGTATGTTATTATTATTTTATATTACATTATGTATATCATCCCAGCAAACCAGTAATCACCGAGTGCGTAAATTTGATAGCAATTGTCGCCAAGATGGCAACAAATTCCGAATTTGTTGCCATCTTGGTGACAATTTGCTATCAAATTTACGCACTCGGTGATTACTGGTTTGCTGGGATGTTATATATTGTATACATAATTCTATATATAATATATATAACAATAATATAATCACATTATATTATATATCATATAATTTATTCTTCACATATATGAGACATTTATACGAAGGTCGGTACGATATACAATGTCTCCTAATTTTTTCTCAGAAAATTGTATTTCTAAAACTATGACTTTTACATGAAGTAATGTTATTTTCCTATGCATTATTGCCATCTGTGAGTCAGACGCTGTATATCAGTGCGGTAAAAGTCTTTGCTTTTTGACTCTTGAAGGTTTTCTTCGTCATCTGGAAAATGGAGTTCATAAAGTGTATCCTTCAATAGGTCGAAGAGATGATAATCAAAGTTGAAGAAAAGTATTGATCAAATCCTCAATATTCAAAGCAAGGACTTTTACCGCACTGAGGTCTTATTCTCGCCGAAAATATCGCACGCGATACGTTATGTATACCATATTTTATAACCAATAGCACACTTGCAAAGTGTTATTTTTTAGTGACATCGTTACATATCGTATGCGACATTTTTTGAGAACAAGGCCCCTGGTGTGCAACGTCTGACTCACAGATGGATAAGTGCATAAAGAAATGGAGATTTAAAAAATGAGAAGAAAAATGGAGATTGTGAGATTATACATTACTTTATGTAAAAACTATAGTTCCAGAAATAAAATTATCTGAGAAAAAAAATTAGGAGGCATTACTTTCATACCGATCCTCATATATTTATGAGACATATACATCAGAATATTCTAAATTGTAAACAAATAAGAAAATTTAAAGTTTTCATAAATTTATGGCGAAAGGTGCAAAGACATTTCAAAGGTATTTTTGCATTTGTGTTTTTACAAAGTTTATATCTTTTTCAGAAAGAAAATTCTTTACGATTATCAAATATGTGTGAAAATTCTTGCGGTTTATTTTGAGGACCAACTTTATTAATCCTACTGTCCATTCATGCAGCGTCATCTTTACAATAATTTTAATAATAAACAAGGAGTATACTATAAAATAAAGAGAAGTTCGAAAAAGATTTTTTGCTAAATAAAATATGGAAGTTGATAAGTTACATGTTAGGCATTGTTTACTTTTTGAATTTGATCTAAGACATACTGCGACTGTAACACATCGTAGAATATGTAATGTGTATATGGCAATAATGCAATAAGTAAAGAAGTTGACAGTTCTGATTCCAACGCTTTCGTGTTGGAAATCGACAGTTTAAAGATTAGTCATGTAAAAGACAAAATGATGACAAAAAATCTTTTTCGATGGCAACACCTCGTATACTATATTGTATTGTATTAATTATTTATGTATGAATTTATCCATGAATCACTGTTCAATATGTTTTACTACATGTTTCAGTTGATACTGTATGATTGCGATAGCATAGAACTTGCGAATATGAAGAGATTATTTAACTGTATCGAGCCAGGTCGGAGTAAAGGAAATAGACGCAAATACATTGCATTATGTAAATCCTGATGTAAAAAGTGAAATATGCAATTATAATATCATGCGATTGTCGAGCATTTCCGGGATTTATGAATACAGTAAGGTAAATATAACTGCCTCTTTAATATGAATTATTTACGTGATACTTTGCAAATGATAGCACTTTTTAGTTCAGTTTAGTGAGTTCTACCTGTACGTGAATGGATGTGCGAATGCTCGGAAACACTTTGTATAGCTGAAAATTATGTTCAATGGATGAAAAAAAATTATTTGTTTTACCTTCTTTAAACTCTCTGTTTGATTGATTAAAAACGTTCTTGTTTATTGGTATTGATGTATTTTTCCTCGTTTCTGGGCAATCTGGTGTTGTTTGCCATGTAAACTATCTACAATAAAATTATTATTTTTGTTATATAATGGATATATTTTCTTTTCAAGTTAGGAAAATTTCAATAAATATATATATATATATATTTTACATACTATCTCCGTTAGATGTTATGAACGAATTTGAAGAAGTAGTACTGTGGTGAGAAGTTTGCACACACACACACACACAATCGCGTTGTTTTACACTTTTTTGTATGCCGCACTTTTTCCTCACTCTCTATTTCTGTGCTATCTATGTAAATAAAATCTTTATTAATTAATAATATTTATTAACTATATTATTAATCATATTTTATATCTATAATATCTATATTTCTTAAATAAGAATTTATAATTATTTTTTCAGTGTACCATATCTATCAGATGGTCTATAAGATGATGATCCTTCGGAACTATTCAATTCACTGCATTGCGAATTTCCATCTCGCTTTCTTTTCTGATTGTATTGCGGTCTCTTTACTATTTGTAAACTCTCGTTATCTATAAAAAAAATATATATATATTTATTAATTAATTTAACAATCGCGTTTTTTCTTCAAAATAATATTAATCTAGGATTATTTTTAAAACGTACCGTCATCGTTGGATGCTTTGGCTGATTCGTGGGAACTATTTTTGTGATATACAAAATCTTGCATTTGTACATCTTTTGGTTGTTTCTTGAGTATTTGTTCATTTCTTGAACTTGCACTTCCTAAAACAGTTAATATTTATTTATTAGCATAACTCAGTATTTCATATAAAAAATATGTATTTATAATTTCAATAAAAATAAAAAAGAATAATTTGTTTTTTCTTCAAAATAATATTAATTTAGGATTATTTTTAAAACGTACCGTCATCGTTGGATGCTTCGGCTGATTCGTGGAAACTGTTTTTGTGATATACAGGATCTTGCATTTGTACATTTTTCGGTTGTTTCTTGAATATTTGTTCATTTCTTGAACTTGCACTTCCTAAAACAGTTAATATTTATTTATTAGCATAACTCAGTATTTCATATGAAAAATATGTATTTATAATTTCAATAAAAATAAAAGAGAATAATTTGATAACGTACCACTTTTGTAATTTTTGGACGAATCTTGGAAACTGTTTGATTTATAGCTTTGCGTATCTTGCAATTTGGTTATCTCGTCATTTTTAAGAGATTTCCCTGTAATTTTAAATGTCATTAGTTATAAAAATAGTAATGTATACATTGAAATTAGTACTATCAATTTCGGCTGCCAGGTATTTTCTGGTGCTACTCTAGTACCCCGGCATTACTCGAAAGATCCGGCTTATCGAGTGGCAGTTAATTGTTATCTGTTATTTCTTTTTCTAACGAGATAAAAAATAAACAAATATATTGTAGACTCGTAACTCATAAGGTTTGAAGACAATAAGTAAAAAATTGTTAGGATTTCCTTTCCATAGACATTCATCACACAGAAGAAATAGTGGGAGGATTCAAAGAAAAATGTCGGCCGGGAGTCGGAAGCACATAGAAAAACGTAAGCAGTACAATTAAAGCAGCTGTAAGCAAATTGACCGACCACAATCAATGATTCTCTTAACGATCCATAAATTATCGATTGTGATAGGCAATTTTCTTACGGCTTCTATTTTACTGCTAACCTTTTTCTGTGTTCCATGCCCTTACACATCAGTCTCCACCTATGCTTCACTTCTTGTCAGCTTTCTCCAATAGGAGTCAAGCTAAACAAAGGTTGAATATTTGTGGCACAGGCAGTCCTTTTCAGATGTAATCTTTGCAGCCTCCTGTGGAGCGCTAACATCCTTCCACTATTTCTCCTGTGTGATGAATGCCTGCAGTGGAAAGGGAATCTAAGAATCCTTTACATATTGTCTTCAAACCTTACGAGTTATGAGTCTGCAATATATATATTCGTTTATTTTTTATTTCGTCAGAAAAAGAAGAAATAATTTCGTGTAATAAAAACTGTATGTAGTAATTACAATAAATAGTTAGTTAGTACCTTTCATTGAATTCTTTTTTACAGACTTTATTGATTGTCTAGTTAATGATGTACTTTCATTTAACATATCTGATATCGCTTGCTCTGAAAGTACTTGTGGTCTACGGGAATATTTACTTATCCCATCATCTGTACTTTCCAGGTTATAAAATGACGTACAAGCACGCTGCAATCTTCGCATTCCCTGTTCCAAATTACCTGCAGATATGTAATGAAAAATATAAAAGGCACTTAATAAACATAAAAATAAAATAACCATAGGGAGCTTTCCAGCAAGCGACACAAGTCGACACAAGTATCGTTTTATCTTTGTTACTCATTACCAAAAAGGAAAGATAGAACGATGCTTGTGTCAACTTGTGTCGCTTGCTAGAAAGCTCCCATAATAACCTAAACACTCACGAGCACTCGTTAAAACTTTAACCGGATAAATCTCCCAATTTTCATCAGGTTGTTTTTTTTCTTTTATCCATTCGTTAATTTTAGGATAACATTCCTCAGGCGGATAACGGCATTGCCGGATACGTTTACTTATTGTTGTCCACGTTTTGGGTACAAGTTCAATAATCTTTTTGCCATTTCTGACTTGGTTAAATTGAACAAGAAGATATTCTGGGTCATCTATATGTATGTATGATTTATTGCCATTCCCCGTAGGGTTTACAATCTGTAGTCTATTGGCGTTTTTAAGGGACGTACCCAACCCTTTACACACTGTCCCCTTATTAACCTGGCCAAATGCGACCTTACATATTTCTAAACTTCCCCTTCCCTCCCCCTTCTTCCTTCGGCCCTCTGTATCTCCCCTTCCGCTTCCTCCGGTCTTGCTCGCCTCTGCCTTCCTCCTTCCTGTCAAGGGTCCTCCTTCCTGTCCTCCTGTTCCTCCACCTGCTCACCTCCTCCTCGTCCGCCTTCCTCCTGCATCACTCCTCCATCCCTCTCGTGGTCTCGACCTCTTCCATCACCCTCGTACTCCTGCTTACCTTCCTTCTCTCTTTCATTCTCCTTTCCTTCTCTTTTCCTTCTCTTACCCTCCTCTCTACCAATCCATCCTCCTCCCTTCAACTTCTCTCCAATTCCCCGCCTTTCTCCTTGTCTCCTCAGCCCTCCTTTCCCACTTTACCGTGTTGCCACCCGCCTCTTCTCCTAACTCCTTCTACTCCCCTTTATTTTCCATTCTCTCCCTTTCTATTTCCATCATCCATTCCTCTCCCTCCCCTTCCTCACCCAATACCCATCTCATCGCTTCCTGCCAACTTTCTCCTCCTGCTTTCCACCTTCTGCATTCCTCCCATACATGCTCCCACGTTTCCTCCCTGTATTCACACCTCCTACACCTCTTCTTCTCATCTCCTTCCCAATACCTGCTCTCTCTCACCTCGTTCCCTAATCTAAACCTCACTACCCTTCTCCATCTGCTCTCTCCCCATCCCTTCTTCAAATATCCCGGCACTCCTTCTCCTTTAATTACTTTATACCACCTATTATACTCCGATTTCTCAATCTTCTCCCATCTCTCTTTCCTTTGCTTCTCCTTGTCACCTCCGAATAACCTGTAGTGCCATTCGTCACCTTCTTCTCTTAGCCTATCCAGCTCTTTCAACCCCACTCCTCTTTCTTCGAAAAAACTTTCCCTCTCCCGCTCCCAACTTGAACCCACTCTTCCTTCCTTCTCCCTTCCCTTCAACTCCTCCCAACATAACCTCGCTAGCTCACTTCCTTTTCCCTCTTCTAATCTCTTCTCAAATCTCCATGCCTTCATCCCTGCCCTTCCTCTCAATTTCTCCCTTTGTACTTCCTCCCTCACTAAGTACCATGGGGTTCTTCCATCAACTCCCAACACCCATCTAATATATCTTTCCTCCAATCTTTCCATTCCTTCCCTCTCTCTCCATCCCCATACCTCTGCTCCATATCCCATTACTGTCCACACCAACCTGTCAAACAGCCACAATCTTTTTCCCCAATCTTTCCCAAATCTTCTCTTCCCTATCCCCCAAACCTTCCCCATCACCGCCGCCGCCTTCTTAATCCTTTCCCTTGTCTGCGCTTCCTGTCCTCCATTCCTTTGAAAAACATACCCTAAATAGCGGAATTCCTTTACTTCTCCTATTTCTTTTCCTTCCCATCTCCATCTTCTCTTACTGTCCCTCCCTCCTCCTTTTTTGAACCTCATTATCTTTGTTTTCTCCGCGTTCAACTCCAGCCTTTTCCTACTTAAGTAACCTTCTAACCTTTCCAACATGCTCCTCATTTGGTCCTCTTCCTCCGCTATCATCACAATGTCATCGGCATATGCCAAAGTATACACCCTCTTACCTCCAACCATTATCCCTCCCCACTTTACCCTGCTCATTTCCTCCTCCAAATCCGCCAACAACACATTGAATAATAACGGGCTCAGTGGACACCCCTGCCTTACTCCCCTCCCCGTCCAGAACTCCTCCCCTATTTCGCCTCCCACCCTTACCCTGCTTCTCGTCTCCCTCAAAATCTCCTCCGTCCTTCTCACCAATCCTTCTCTTATTCCCCTTTCTCTCATCACCTTTATTAAAACTCCTCTATCCACCGAATCAAATGCCGCCTTGAGATCCACAAAACAGGCTATCAGTTTCCCCCCTTTCTTCTCCAATCTTCTGTTCACCATATAGTTCAATACATAAATGTTGTCTATTGTTCCCATTCCCCTTCTAAACCCAGTCTGATTTGCGGAACTATTTTCTTCCTTTCCAACTCCTCTCTTAGCCTCTCCGCTAGGATTGCCGTGTATACCTTATACAGCGACGACATTATCGTCACCCCTCTATACTCCTCCGCCCTTTTACCCTCTTCTTTCTTTACAATTTGCGCGATTATTCCCTCCTTCCATTTCTCCGGCCATCCTCCTCCCTTCCAGATCCTGTTTATGAATCTCCAAGCCCACTCCTCTACCTCCTTACCCCCGTGCTTCCATACCTCACTTGGAATCCCATCCAACCCCATTGCCTTTCCATCCTTTAGCTTCCTCATTATTCTCCTCATTTCTTCTAAGCTTATTTCCTCTTCCTCTTCTCCTTCTCTTTCTTCCCTCCTTTCTTCCTTCCCCATCATTACCTTCTCTTCCACTCCTCCTAACAGTCTCATGAAGTGCTCTTTCCATTCTTCCTCCTCTATCCCTTCCTCTATTCCTCTCCTTTTTCTCCTCTCTCTATTTACTATCTCCCAAACCTCCGATTCCCTCCTTGCTTCCTCCGCTTTTCTCTCCCACCTCAAGTTCTCTTCCTCTTTCTTCCTCCTGCATAGCTCGTTGAACACCTTCTTTTTTTCCTTGTATTCGCTTCTTTCCCCTCTTTCTTTCCTCCATTCTCTCAGTTTTCTTCTTGTTTCTTTCTTCGCTTCTCCGCAATCCTCATCCCACCACCCTACCTTCTTCTTCCTCCTTCCCTTCAGCTCCTCTTCTACCCCTTTTATCGCTTCTGCAATTCTCGCTTCCATTTCTTCCCAATCCTTGTTTATCTCTTCCCCACTTTCCTCGACTTCAGCTTCCCGTATTTTTTTCCATGAACACCTTCACTCCTTCCTCGTTCCATACCCCCCTGCTTCTTTTCCTCCACCCTCTCTTTCTTTCTTTCTCCATACTTCCCCTTCTTAGTACCACTTCCAAGGGATGGTGGTCCGAATCCACTCTGTCCCCCACAGTCATACTCAACATCTTCTCTCTTACTTCTCCATCCCCTATAACGTAGTCAATCACCGTATCTCCTCTCCCTCCTGTGAAAGTATACTCTCCCTCCTCGTCCCCTCTTATGTTCCCGTTGAAGATTTCCCATCCCCTTTCTTCTAGGCTATTTACCAGCATCCTCCCCTCTCTATCCATCTTCTTATCCTTCGATTTCCTTCCCCCCACTATCTCCCCTCCTTTGCCCTCCTCTTCTTCCACACTCCCTCCTTCCCTTCCTGTCCTCGCGTTAAAATCTCCTCCAATTACCGTATACCTTCCTTCCTCCTTTCTTTCCATTATTTGTTCCAACTCCTGAATTGTCTCCTCCATTTCCTCCTTCTTTGCATACACCCCTACTATTCTCCATCTCTCCCCCCCTATCCTTACCTTTCCCACTATCATCCCCTCCCTACCTATTTCCATTTCTGTCCCCTTCTCCTTTAATCCTTTCCTCATTCCCATTACCATCCCTCCCATCGCTCTCCCTTTTTTGTTCTTCCTCTTCGCCCATTGTACTCCCCACTCATATCCTTTAGGCAATCTTCCTCTCACTCTTTCCCAACCCTTCTCTCCTATCCACGTCTCCGTCAGGACAATTATATCTTCCTTCTTTAGCCCCTCCCAGAACTCCTTGTCCTTATTTTCCAATCCTGCCACATTCCAAAATAATATCCTCCACTCCGTCCTACCTCCCCCCCGTCCTCGTCTCTTCTGACTTCTATCCTGCTATTCTTTCTCTCCTTCTCTATATCCTCTTCCTCTCCTCTTCCCCCGCCACTCCTCCTTTTCCACCCCCTCCCACATCATCCCTCTTCTCCTTCTCTCCCCCGCTCTCTCTTCTTATATTTCCCTTTTCATCCTTTAACACTCCCTCTTCTACATCCCATCTCCACCATAAATTTTCTATTCTTATTCTCCCCGCTTTGATCCACGCCCTCCTTCCCTCTCTTTCCTCTCTTCTCGCTATCTCTCTCAGTTTCCAGCTTACCCTTCTCTCCTCTCATGTCTGGTCCTCCGTGATTCTCTCTCTTCTACCCTTCAGATTCCTCTTTTTCTCCATTACCTCCCATTTTTGCTCCTCGTTTTCCAGTTTTACCAACACCATTTCCCTTCCTTTATCTGCATCCCCACCTATTCTCTTCACCTCCAATGCCTTCACTTTAGCCCCTATTCCTTCCAGCAACTTTTCTGCCTCTTCCCTCCTCCCTCCTTCTCTTACCTCCAACCCCCTTACCACTATATTCCTTCTTCTTCCTCCTTCTCCTTCCTTTCCAGCCTTCTCTCCACCTCTCTCATTCTCTCTTCCACCTCCTCTCTTCCGTTTCTTATCCCCTCCCTTATCACCTCCTTTCTCCCTTCCACCATCTCTTCTAGCCTTTTTATCCTTTCTTCCATTTTTTCTTTCTCCTTTTTTAATTCATCCCTCTCTTCTCTCCACCTCCTCTCCTGCTCCCTGAAGTCCATTTTCAGTTCTTCGATCTCCTCTCTTATCTTCCTTCCTTGATCCTTAAAACCCTCCCCTAGCTCTCCCATCATGTTCCTAAATTCCTCTCTCATTTCCAAAATCACCTCCCTCAGCTCCTTCACACCCATCTCCGCTTCTACTTTGGGAGACCTTACCGTCTTGTTGCTCCTCTTGAAAATATCCTCTCCCCCGCTCTTATCCTCGTCCACTCTCTTTCTTTTCCATAACTCCTCCAGATTTCCCGTGCTTCCCCTTCTACCTCTTTCCCTTGCTTTATCCGTAACTCCTTTCTTTACCCCCAACCCGCTCTCTCTCTCTCCGCTCATCTCTCACCGCTTTCCGTCTCCCTTGCCCCTCTCTTATTTCTCTACTCTATGCCCGCTCTTTTTCCCGCCACGCGCGCCGTCTATGCTACACGCACTCCCTGCCCACGGCCGCTCTACGCTCGACACTTTCCCCTCTTACCTCTCCGCGTATTCCTTGCCTGACCCGCACTCACAGCTGCTTTCTACCCCTTTTCTCCCTCTAACCTTCTCACACAACCTTCCCTCCACTTCCACCCGTACTCTCGCTCCTCCTCTCTCCCCCTCTCACTCTCTCACCTCCACCCGTACCCTACTACGCTCTCACCCACCACCGAAAATATCTGCTCTGTCACCACGTGTCACTCTCTATCGCTCCGGAAGCGCCTCCCGGGTCATCTATATTATATATCTATATATAATAAAATTATAAATATTCTTGTAAATTCGTTCACTTTTGTAATTTTTATTAAATTTTGAAGTACACAATTGACCCCCAAATAGAACAGAGAAAGTGATGATAAACGATGTTTTGACGTCATATTAACATCATTTTGACTGTTTTCACTGGGACAGTATATAGGAAACTTGTACATGGTAAAGAAATACTTAATTCGTGGTTTAATGTCTTAGATTTCGATTTAAAAAAAGGCTTAAATACTATATAATAATCGAAGACTTTTAAATGACGTTAAATGAGATTGTCGACAATATTGCCAAAGAAAGAGCTAACGAACAAGAAGAAGATCCAACCATAGAAGTTCTAATTAATGATGTACGAACCATTTTTACAGAAATTTGGAAAAAACAGAAAATTGTATGCATGAGAGAGTCAATTTAAAAGAATAGAATATTTTTCGCTTCTTTTATATAAAAGAAAGAGGGGAGGAAACCATGATTCAGTAAATTAAACGAAGAACATGACAGAAAAAATTACTCAACATCAGTAAACAAAAATCAGCTCTCAATACCGCCCTCATGCAATGTGCTGCTAGGGGGGGTTTTTTCGTTTGTCCTCGGGTGAGGACTGTCAGGTGTCTTTCTGCCCGACGTCACATACGGCAGATGACACACCAAAGCTAAACCCGAAAAAATGGTAACTCGAAATCAAATGACTTTGTCAATCTTTTTCAAAAAAGAAAAAATTATATATAAGATATCCCAATTCTTAGCCCTAATAAGTCGATTAATATCAATTTCTTCCACAAATCCAGCGGCTCTCAAATCCAAATCCATCTTTATCCTTGCATCGTCGTATTTGTGGCAATTATTTAACAAATGTGGAAGGTCTTCAATCTCATAACCACAATCACAGCGCTCGCTGTCCACATACCCCTTTCTCTTAAGGGAAACTCCAAGATTGTAATGATTGGCCCTGAGTCTGTTAATCAGGGTCACAAAATACTTATTCGCATTAACCTTATAGAACCAAGGTCTGGTCGATTCTCGCTCGTAGAACTCTTCAAAATAATAAGCACCCTTGTGCGCCGAATCACGGATAATCGAAGCCTGTGTGGCATTCCACGTCTCCCTCCTTACCGCCGCCATGAGATCCCCCACCGGCACCTCAATGGAGGGGTTAGACTAGAGCTCTAAAAAAGTAGGTATTCTCGTCCGCCATTTTCCTTCCAACCGCATGCCGCATGCGCATGTAAAAGGCACTGAAAGGTTATGTTTTGGTTATGTTTTGCCTTTTCACTGTTCGTTCGTTTTGTACCAAAAATTTTTCTGAGAACAGCAAACAACGGAAGAACGTTTTTGGGTCTGCAAGTTTCAAAAAAGCTTAACCAAAAAGTGTACAAATAAACTTTGAAATTGCTTGATATTTTATAAATATGTATTTTATGTGAAATAAAATATTGTTTTTAAAAACTAATTCCTAGAGATATTGTAAGCGTAAATTTTTATTAGTCAATGTACATTATTATTATTATTATTACTATTATTATGTAGTTAGTGTCATTTTTGAAGTAACAATCTTTTAAAAAATTAAATTTTATTTCATACAGTTTTTACAAAGTATAGTTGCTTTCCATTTACACTCAAGTGAAGTCATTTAGTTATGGGAGTATTTTATACTTAGGTAAGATATGTCATTTTGTATTTACCTGCTTATTTTGGTGACAAAGCTATCGCATAACAATACAGATTCATAGCCTCACTTTTAATGTGAGTCTATTAGATTTATTGAAGCACACGGTCTCAATTTTGGATAAAAACTCAATTGAATCTCACTTGCCAGTATGCAAAAGGAATGTACATTCAACTGGCAATGAGTTATGACGTCACAAATGAGAATTATCTGAGTTTTTATGTAAATGAAAAGCAACTTACATGTTCTTATACTAAATAAATTATTTGACATTGTACTGTTGTAAGTATTCAGCAACTTTCGGATAATGAGAGAACATTTTTAAAATAGGATGTAGCCGTTTCAGCTGATTCTTTATAAAGTAAAGATTTTCGGTCAACAAGCTTTCAATTTTTTCATCTGTGTAGTACTCTTGAAGCTTAGGGTCCTGAAATGAATGAAAGTATATTAAATATGATAAATAGAACATTAAATTAATAAACAGAAAAAAATTGGGAATTTATATGCAGCAATTACCTCTACATTTGGCCCAGGATGCGTGCTTGGATTTTTTTTATTATCCTCAGTTGACACTTTTGGATTTTTTTGATTGTTTTCAGTTGACATTTTACAAATAGCCAAAACTTAATCTAAAAACACAAATATGAGAAAATATGACAAAACTGCAATATGAAGACAATTTTTTTGCGATGAGTATTATTTAAATAACATACTTTCGGCCCTTGAAATTGTTGCTCCAAATACGTGCAACGAAACGGAGACACGATGTGTTGATTTACGAAAAATACGACTTATAAAACGAATTCTACTGTCGCGCGTTTAAGAACACATGTCGAATCAATTAACACTTATTTTGAGTGTAACAGAATCGATATTTAAGTTAAATTTTTAGATTAAGCGTATTGACTCTGAAAAGCGTATTGACGTTTACGTAAAGATTCCTTGAAAGGTTATGTTTTCACATATGGTTGGAAGGAAAATGGCGGACGAGAATACTCACATTTATAGAGCCTTAGTTAGACTCCTCATTCGCCGCCTCCTTCGTCAGCCCGTCCGCCATTTCATTACCCACAATTCCCACATGAGCGGGAATCCAAACCAAAATAACGTTTTCATTATATACAGTCTCCAAATCATATATTAAAATTCTGGTCTCCGTAACATATTTATTCTTATGTACATTAAGGTGATTGTTTTTTATAGCCAGAAGAGCAGATTTACAGTCAGAGAGGATCACAATGTCCCGACAATTACATTGCTGCTTTATCAACATAAGCGCCGATCTAATGGCAAAGACTTCGGCTGTATACGATGAACACATGTATGGGAGGCTAATCTTATAAGCGATATCCCGGTCACAGATGACAATGCCCGCACCCGTGGATCTTGATTCCTCACTAAAGGATCCATCAGTGAAGATGGTCTCAAAGTTCCGTGGAAGTCCATACTCCCTACGGATTCTGTGCATTAGTACCCGGTCAGGAAATTTCCTGTCCTTTCTATCTCGACCGATTGACAAGTTTATCTTGGGAACAAACGTCTGAGACCCAAAAGATCCGCTAAATATTTCAGGCCCTCTAGCATCGCCAATACAAGCCCTAAGAGGCAACGACTTCCTCCAAATTTCCGATAGAAGTGAGAACTTATACATCGGTTGCCTAAATCGAGCCCAGCACTCACTGTCTAGTAAGCGTTGGAATTTATCACAGAGACCATTTCGATTGTACGCAATGGCCTTGTAAGCAAAATTTCTGCCCAGCAGTGTCGCACGGTCCCTCAGCAACCTCACCTTCGCCTCAGCAATGATAACATTATTAGGCGTGCTGTTTCTATAGCCAACCCAGTAAGCAAGGAACATTAAATTAACGTTTAGAAATATTGACTTTATGTGTATTTTTTAAACGTTTCTTAATAATATTATACACATATTTGAAAAATATTATTTTGTAATATAATTTTTCTGAATGTTGTTAAAATATTTTAAAAACGTTACAGAAAATATTTTTCAAATGTTACTCTGACATTTATTTCAGATCAATGCAACAGTTCAAAATTCCTTGTAATTTGGACTTAGAAATAACGTTGGTAGTATATTAATTTTCTGTTGTCATAGTGTTATTATTTTATATTGTGCGCAACGCTCATCGCGACAGCCATGATGTACATTTTATCCTACATACGATGCGTGAGTGCGTATACACGCGTGTGGATCGAGCAGTGCGGAATGTTCTTTATTTACAGTATATTTATATATAAGTAAGTAACTATTATATTCTAAAAGTTGTATATTAATAATAAGAATTATTAATTAACCATACGTGCTATGAATAGTAGCTGGTGATGCAGGATTTATTTTCCGATTTACAAGAGAGATTTACAGAAGAGAGGAAATATATATCAAATCTATCTACGTTCTATAATAGACTTGTCTTTCGACATATCAAAAATATTATCAAAGTTCGTCAATGCTATTATTTCGATGGTACCAAACAGTGTAACTTTCTATAAAATAACCTCAAAATTTGGCGAAATATGTAAACGATAACGTATAAAGTTGGTACAATATGCATGGAGACGATTTGTTGAAGAAGTATTGTACGGCTTTAATATATCATAGTTTGCATATATCACTGAAAGAGTAATTTAGTATAAAATTAGTATAAAGTTGATAGATATAAAAAACGATCAGTATAAACAAGACCAAAACTGACTTTTTATTCAATTCTGTATTTTTTTCACATATTTGTGCTATCACACTCCAAAGTATATAAATATATTATTGTAAGCATATTTTATATGTACAGGGCAATGAATTAACATACAGGATCAATTGTATCAAATTCAAGAAACCACCATTTGAAAAAATGACCCTGACTAAGATAAACATCAGTGAACATCATAAATCATAAGGAAAACTCTGTACAAGATACTAAGATTGGAGAACATCTTCCCTTAACTTCTATTGACAGTTTTCTTATTTTTGAAGAAATGCTAAAAGATGACCAAGAAGCTTATTTTATGCAAGTTGTAAGTAAAGCTGCTTATTATTATTAAATTATAACCTTATATATTAAATTATATACTATAGGTTATTATTAATATATATTATATATTAATTATAACCTTTCTCTTATGTAAAGTATATTGAATTCTTCTTGTTTTAGAAGCTTTTAGACAACAATCCCTTGTAATACAGAGAAAGACATGGAACACTCTATAATGGAATGGCTTAGATTTGCAAACACCCGTAAACAAAGAAAAGAATTTTAAAAGATAAAAAAGTAACGTAATGTATTTTGATACACAGAATGAATCACTGAAGATGTTACTAATATATCTGAAATTGAACGAGAAATTCTTATTTTTCAGCAACTGTTTGGTAAAGATCCGGAAAGATTAATAATCCGTTTGAAAGGAAAGAATAAGAGTTTGAAGAAAAATAGTAAAAGAGTTACATTGAACTAGAGCACCTGTATCGCATTGCATTAAAGAAGAGTTAGAAGGCACCTTAATTTCCCTTATCCGAAGGCTGACTTTAAAAACTTCCCCTCCTAAGATCAATACTTTCCGAGATAATTCGCAGAGATAATTGGCACACAAAATAAAACTCATAATAAAACCTATATATGTATATGTATATATATTTTTCATATAAATAAAACTACTTGTTTATGATAATTAGTGTAGTGCATATTTATTGAAAATAAATACATATTGCCTGAAATGAAAACAAAATATCAATAACAACTTTAAATAAATGTTAGAATTAATATTACGGTAATCTTAATATAATATTGTAATAAAGTTGATAGTACATTTAAATTTTTATCTCAAAAACATTACAGGAATGATAGAAAAACCTTAGCGCAATGTTATTTGCAACGTTATGGCACTCCCATTTCAACATTACTGAAATTTCGGAATCGTGGCCAAAGTATGTTCATAATGATGTACTATACAACATTAAGAACTACATATTTGACAACATTACAAGTTCTAGAATATCGTTGCAATAACATTGTAATAATAATTTTTTGCTTACTGGGAAGGGCGGTACGGATACCCATATATTGTGCCCTCTCCAATTTCAGCTGTGATGCAGAGTCTCTGGGAAAATATATGAAACTGCCGTAGTCCGTGATTGATCTCACCAAGCTTTTATAAAGCATATGAGCCGTGTTGACTTCCATGCCCTTAGAAACTCTGCATAGATATCTCATGACAGAGTTGGCTCGGTTCACCTTACCTCTGACTTCCTGAACTTGTCGATCAAACTTCAAGCGATTATCCAACCAGATGCCCAAAAACTTAGCCCCATTCTTATTGGGGATTTCGCAGCCATTCACTCGGATGTTCATATCCCTGTCCACGAAGCCGCTCCTATTGAACTCAACGAGAACCGTCTTCCTGGGCTCCAGGTCAAGGCCCAGCAAACGGAGGCGCTCAGCCACCAGATCAACCGCCTGCTGCAACAATCATCTATTACGTTCACGGCTTTTATTTTTGCTTCGAATATACAATCCAATGTCATCTGCAAATTCAACCGCTTCCACATCCTCCGGGAGATCCATACAAACACCCTGAGTAAACAAAGAGTATAGCACCGGACTAAGAACCGCGCCCTGCGGGAGGCCCTTAAAGACACATCTAATCAAGAATTCGCGAGAATTAATGATAAATCGTACCTTTCTGTAGTACAGCCAGCGTCCAACAAACCTGGCAATACCAGTAGGGCAGTCTTGCGCAATTAACTTGTCCACCATAATGCGGTAATCGACGCTATCATAAGCTGATGAAACATCAAGGAAAGCCGCAAGCGTATACTCTCCATCACACAGAGATGATCTAATATCCGAAACAATTCGGGCCAGATTGTCGGCACAGGATTTCCCCCGCCGGAAGCCACTCTGTGTTGGGCTGAATTTCTCGTCTCTTTCCGCCCAGAAGATTAGTCTCTCGTTAATCATTCTTTCCATCAGCTTTCCAATGCAAGACGACAGGGATATGGGGCGAACCCTCTCCTGGCCTACCTTGTCAATAAAGATGACCTGGTACTCCAACCAATCCGTCGGAATCGCACCCGACGACCACACCACGTTGAAAAGCTCGAGGAGGCACATCCTAGCAGACTCGGGGAGAAGTCTGATCATCTTGTATTCGACTCCATCCAATCCGGGAGCGGAGTCCCTCCTTATCATCTCGATGGCACGCTCCAGCTCCTCAGCAACAAAGGGAGCGTCAAGCTCGTCGTCCGAAACACCACAATCAGCCTCCAGAGGTTCCGAGAGCACCGTGGGTGGAGCAAGATTATCAATGGAAGCCTTTATGACCTCCTCCCTATTCTTCGTTGGCCAAGGATGCCAATCCAGATTACTCCTGGCATTCTTCATGATGCGTATAGTGTTCCAAACATAGCTGAGACTAGTGAAGCGATTTATCTCCGAGCAAAACCTGTCAAATGATACCCTTTTCTTAGCTCTGATAGTACGCCTGGCAACCGCGACCGCTCTCTTATATTCGAAGAAGTCATGCAGACTCTTGGTTTTCTTCCATAGAGCGAATTTCGACTTTCTCATCCGGATCGCCTCCTCACATTCCGAGTCCCACCACTTATGGGAAACTTTAGTTTTATTCGGCGGGGTTACGAGTCACGAGGCCCCCTCAGAAGGATTCCTACCTGAGGCAACCGCAACAGAGTTCTTCAAAATATCCACAAAGCGACGATAATACTTCTGGAGGTCATCCCTGAAAAGCTCCCTCTGTTGTAATAAGGAGTTCTTAATCTCCCTATCAACCAGCGTGCCAATCAGTCCGACCAAAACGAGTCCAATCAATCCTTCTAGTAGAGAGTCTATTCGTGATCTTACGATATGGCTGGGAAGGAACATCAAAAGAAAATGATATCGGAGCGTGGTCGCTATCCCAAACATCCTCCAGCTGTTTGTAAGAAACTCTATCTATGATACCGGGAGTACCGAACATAAGATCCAGGTTCGTGTCCCTCTGGCCATGCGAACCCGATCTGGACAGCGTATCCACATTAACACAAATGAAATCTTCGTCATGCATGACCTCGTACAACAGATCCCCTTGGCTATTTGTATCCGGACAGTTCCAGCATGTATTGTGGGCATTCATGTCTCCCAAGATAATTGTATCATTGCCATTATTCAGGGAACGAAAGATCGGCTGGAAATCCTGCTTAGTCATGGCTTCTCGTGGGTGTCGGTATACTGCAACAATATTCAAGTTCTTGGAGAGGTTTTTAGTTGTTATACATACGATATCGTATCCCACTGAGACGGCTCCCACCCAGAGAGAACTTCAAACTCTAAGTGATCACGGAGGGAAATCGATACTCCGCCACTGCGCAAGCGATTTGCGCTATTTACAGATTTGAAGTGAGAAAAATAGACTTTATTAGGACCCGAGCATCTAGTCTCAGTAAGGACTACGATATCAAAGTCCATTATGTTCTTGGTTAGCTCATCCCTGCTGCTCTTGTAATCTCGACAATTCCATAATAAAAGATTGAATTATGGAAAAGGGGGAGGGTACCTACCCCTATCACCCGAATAATGACTCCCATACTCTCGTCCGCGCCATTCTCTTCCTTCCAATAACCGAGCATCACAGTTTTCCTGGGGGGGGGGGGGGGGGGACAGGCGGGATAGCCCACCCTCTCTGAATGTAAAAGCGTGTCAATCAAAATATCCCGCGCTGCGGGAAATCTCTGCAATAACCTAATTACTCCGCCTATTATTTCTTCAATCGAATCCGGGGACGGAATCAAGCCCCCGTCGTCAGACGTCTTCATTCCTCTAGCAATCTGTGCCCACGAAGTCCCATTGCGGTACGCTAGGGCCAAGCCTCTCTTCTCCTTTGTGATCTCTCCAGCCCGATTGTCAAATCTTCCATAATATTTACTTGTTGAATCTACAATGGGGCTTCTTGGTTTCATAACCGGCGGAGGCGGGCCTCTCGACCTGTCTCCTCTATCTCGCATACGTCTTGTCTCAAATCTACCTTCAGTGGGGTCAGCTCTCGGCGGCAGTTCTGGCCAAGCTGTTCGGCGTCGTAAACTTGTCTCGAAACTCAGTGGGGGAATCTCCACCCTCCACGATGCGTCTTGCTCTGTGGAATGAAACATTTTTGTAAGCCATTACAACACTAATGTTTTTGTTCTTTTCATGCACAGGGCAGCCTCTAAAGGTAGATTTATGCTGGCCCTTACAATTACTACAGCAGACCGGCCTGTCACATTGGCCGTGAAACTTATCCCCGCAAACAATACAGCGGGTCTCAGACTTACATGCACTCTTGGTATGTCCATATCTGAAACAATTATAGCATTGACGAGTTTGAGATACGTACGGTCTAACTCTTAGCGAGACTCCATTTGTAAAAATTGAGAGATCACAGATCTTGTCAGCCTTAAAAGTAATTATTATATTGTCCGTAGAGAAAAGCGTCGTCTTCTTGGTAGCAACGTCCCAATTGCGACAGTACATCTTATCTAATTTAGTTATCTTCTCCTTAGTTTGGATCACCGACCATAATTCCGGGATCGACGCAGGCCAGTCTGAAATGACGCCCTTACAGATGATAGAGCGTTGGTCCACATGGGTCTTTAATTTCGGCTCTTTAATCGAATCTATAACATCAAGGACACGATTAGCATCCCTAAAATCATTAAACTCGACCTCCGCAGAAAAGTGGTTCGTCATTTCCAGAGATGCTGGGGCAATTCGTAATGACGAAATGATCATCCAGATCTTAATCTTATTCCTACCTTTTGTTGTGGTAGAGTGGTCGGGAAGGAGACGCAAAATAATTTTGGCTGTACCTTTGTAATCGTCGCTAAATCTTACAAAGCGATGAGGAGCATCGTTGTTGCCAGGCGGATTTTTTTTCAACGTAGAATCACTCACAATGTATGATTCCTTATCTTGAGGCACGTCGATTTCCCCTGTGTTTATATTCGCCGTGATCACGTGATCACATTCCTCCGAGACGGTACCCAGCACAGGGGCTATATTTACACTACTGGTCGTTTTGTTTACTAAAAGTTCACAACCGGTCTCCGCTACTCCGTTCGCATCGATATCGTCCGTTTCCATTACACTTCCCGGTGTAAAAATGACCTTTTCAATGACCGAGAATCGATCAAATTCCCTCTCAGTAAAGCAGGTGCGCAGCCTTTTCGCGCTATTCTTCGCGGTCTGCGTGTGGGAGTTACTATTGGCGCGCCACGCGTCCGAGGGATCCGTTGATCCCATAGTACAAATCACCTAAGGGCAAGAACTCTCCCCCTCCGAAAGGGGGGGGGGGGAGCAACAATACTAAAAAAATTAGACCCTCCCGAGACAAGTCCTCACACCACGGCACCCCCAGGTCGCGTTACACAGCTCGATGTAAGAAAGAGGAGAAAAGATTGCACGCGGTTTGACTATACTACGTAGCAAACGAGCAGAGAGAGCGCACACGTCCGTCTCGTATGGCCGCTCAGAGCAAACTACTCGATGACGCGAGACACTACCGTGTAGGTTAACTGACTGTGACAGCGCGCTAAACGCAGTCTGCACTGCGCGCAGGACACACACGTGTTATGTACATATCGAAACTGGCGATACCAGCACCTCCAGTGTCGAAAAAGTGAAAGTTACATTCCTCTGATTGGTTGAGAGACGTCGACGTAGGAGAAGAAGAAGTATCTTAATATAAAATTTCACATTTTTCGACTTTACGTCGCAATATCTCCGCTCGTAGGGCACGTAGCGGAAAATGTTATAGGAGATACCCCCCCCCCCCCCC
The DNA here is from genome assembly GCA_035220575.1 of Temnothorax rugatulus. NCBI lineage: Eukaryota > Metazoa > Arthropoda > Insecta > Hymenoptera > Formicidae > Temnothorax > Temnothorax rugatulus. Next base: position 156,415 of record JASTWL010000373.1, on the reverse strand, counting down.
AATTCGAACTCTAAGCTATCGATCAAGCCTACTTAGAACTTGATCCGTTCACTCGTTATATGAGATATCAACATCTCGAGTACTCGCAACCAGTCGCGTCGCGTAAAAGAGTCACGGTCGGTCTCGCTTTCCTGTGATGACTTTTGAAAAATTGAAAAAATTGCTGTGACTTGACGCGAGACACTACCATGTCTCTTGATAATAATTCAATATTAGTGAAAGAAGGGGTAAAAATTAATAACAAAAAATATAAGGAAATGCCGTGCTATGACAGGAAAAGAAATAAAATATGAAAAACGCGTACATATACGATATTTTTTCCCCGTTTTTATTTTTTATTTAGCTTTACTTACATATAGAAAAAAATTTGACGTATTTAAAGCGATGTCTTCAATATAATCATTGTTGTCGTCATTGTTGTCGCGACGGTGACTTCCGGAGCGACGGTGACCGCGACGACAAAGGTGTCGCGTCGTCGTCGTCGTCGCTATCTTTGATTTGGGCACTCGAAGTGCTCTGCTGCTGCATTCGTTGAATTTTGTTAAATTTTTTACTTATATTAAGTGCTTGTTGTTTACGAATTTTTAGCTCATTTAAAGTAGTATCGATGAACACCTCGCGTACATCTTCTATTGCCTCTGTGCAATTGTGTCTGATGGAAAAAATAAAAAAATAATCATTAATCGCTTCATCGCGATTGTGATGTAACGAAAAGAAAAGAAAGAAGAAATGATTTCACTTACATCTGTTCGCAAATTTCTGTCATCTTCTCTGTGCGGTTTTCGGTATGAAGGTAGTCTGGGGTATTTCGTTCAATATTTTCAACTGCCCCGCACAATTGTCTAGCGCTTTCCACCATTTTTGTGACCTGATTAAAAGCAATCTCAGTATTTAATTTTAAGATATTGGACGCTGTTATTAAATCTTTCAGTTTAAATCTTTCGTCCTCCATCGCGAAAACTTTAACGGTAGCTCGCAAAAAATTGGAGCCCATTATATACTCAGGAAAATAAAAATCATTCTTATGGTAAAAAATGCGAAAATTAATTTTGCAATCAGCGATGAGTGCATATGATCTATTGTTCATATCTAGTTAATAGTATAATTAACTTTTCAATCGCGTCGCGATATCTATTTCCGCTCACATTGCGCTTATTCACGTTGACGCTCGTAGTCGTTGCCACAAGTGATTCATTTTATGATAATGTTCTCGGTATAAATTCACCGATGAGTGCATATATGATCTATTGTTCATATCTAGTTATAGTATATAATTAACCTCTCACCCGCGTCCATTTCCACATTTACGGACAGACTGACAATGGGACCTCTCACACCCCGCGTCGCGATATATATTTATTTTGTCGATTCACGTTGACGCTCGTCGTCGTCGCCTACGGAAGTCGCGGCCGCTAGCGTCTAGACTTGCGTCAAAGCGAAATCATCACGTTTAAGCCGTTGTTTACTGATTTAATCTCCAATATTTAAAGTAAAAAATGCAAATATTTTTCGACTGATAAAATACCCAATACATATTTTACCAAATAGTACAATAAAGAATATTGAGGATTTCGTGACTTAACCCGTTTATATTAAAAATACATTTTACGTTGATTTGCGTGTATGTATGTATGTACGACGGCTTTAATGTGCTGAATGCGCACCCATAGAGATATAAGAATAGAGTGCGCGAGCAAGCTGAAAAAGCGATAGAAGAATAGAAAGAGAAAGCTGCGCAGAAAAGAAAGAGAAAGCTGCACATGGGCCCCTTCTGTCTTTGTTTCGCATGCCCGTGTAGACAAAGACAGAAAGGGCCTATATGCAGCGTTCTTTTTCTATTCCTATATCGCAGCCTCTTACGTGCTAGCATATGACTCGCGCACTCTATTCTTATATCTCTATGGTGCGCACCAGTTCTGCAAAAGAAAAAAACACTACAACAATAACACCTTCCACCCGCATCGCGATCGATGACAATCGCGGAAAAAAAGGAACGCATAGCTCGATACGTCGGTCAATCGCGCTTCAGTCGGACGGTGACGCTTAACGCTTCTGGAGGGACGAGGGGAAACATACCGTTTCCTCTCGGCAATGTCGTTCGCGCGCGTAATTGCGTGCGCGATTATTGCCGTTGTTGCGGTAAATTGTAATTCGAATCAAGATGAGACTGTGATCCGTCTGCAAAAATATGGCTATCTGGATGACAACGGTGTACAGCGATTTTCATCATCCGACAACACTACGAGGGAGTTCCATCGAGCTATCTCGCTCTTTCAAGAATTCTATCGACTACCTAGCGACGGCGAATTAAACGAAGAGACGCTGAATCAAATGCGTAAACCGCGATGCGGCGTCGTAGACATTTCGGAGCGCACGCTCGCCCCGCATACAAACAAATGGCCGAAGAAACATCTCAGATGGAACTTTCATCTGACCAACGACAGGATCTTAAATACGGCCCGAGCCGCGTTCAATCTGTGGGCGGCGAATTCGTCGTTGACGTTCGAGCACAATTTGCTGAATCCTGATATCGTTTCGCGAGGGACGTCACATGATGCTAAACTCCCGAGAAAACAAAATGTGTTAAGTGCATCATTCGACGGTCCTCACGGAGAGCTCGCTCACGCGTTCTTTCCCACCGGAGAGCCTACATTCGTCTCGGAGGTGCACGTAGACAAAGCGGAGCCGTGGCACATATAGCTGAATAAGCATCCTCCGGGAACGTACAATTTACTTTACACGCTAACGCACGAGATCGGTCACGCTTTAGGCTTGCCGCACAGCCCCCGCAAAAATTCAGTGATGTACGCGACCGTGCCTGATTCCCCGTTAAACTCAGTCTAGAGGACGTTCTTTCCATTCAATACCAGTACGGCGCTAAAGAAAACGCTAAATTTCCAAAACTAACGACCACGACACCGGCGACTACCACAACGACAACAACGACGACGACAACGACGACGACGACGACGACGACTACGAAAGACGTCCGAGACGGACCTTGCGAAACGTGGATACCGTCCCACAAGGGTGGCTCTTATTTACTCTTGGTGAAATTTTTTTGGGGATTTTTTTTGCGCTACCCCCCAGTTTGGTTTCATTTTATGAAAAAATAATCTGTGTAAAATTTCAGCTCAATCGGATAAAGGGAAAGGGTGCCTCCAGGACCTTAAAAATCGAAAAAATCATAAAATTACAGAAAAAATCAATTTTATTTGTTTATCTTGCGAAGTATTAATTATATGCAAAAAAGTGTTATACAAAAGTTGTAGATCTATTAAAAATGCGCATATTATTATCTATCACTTTTTCTCGTACGACTAACGATTTTCGAGAAAAAGTAATGCCACGAATCAAGTTACTCTAGTACAGTAATTAGAGTATAGTTAGTCTGTTAGTAAATTCAGTTTGCGTATTATAAGTATATTTTCGTATAAGTACTAATGCTTGCACGTGAGCAGATGTTCGTCTCAAGGACAACAGTTCTCTCTCGGAATTCGGACGAGTGAAAACAAATTTTCATGTCACAATGTCTTCTGTTCGTTTACGTGAGAAAATTTATTTACTCGGATATTACTCGCATGATATAACTGGAAGTAAATTGCCATCAAATAAACAAGTGTTAAGCGTATTATTTTTCAATATTCGTGTGATGATGGTTTTTTGGGGAAAAGCACGAATTCCAACTCAGGAAATAAGAAACTGCATCCCAAAATTAGAAGCTTTGTACCAAGAATGGAGGCAACTACAAAAACACGCTGGGAGATCACGGGAGGCTGATAAGAAAGAAGAAGCAGATTTTAAATTAAATCTCGAGGATCTTTTTGACATTGCACATGCTAACGCTTTGGACTTGATTACTATTGAAGAAGATAAGCAGTTTTTGATTAATCAAAGGTTAAAAGGACGGCCAGGATTCATGTACGGAATCGATTACGAAGAACTTGAAAGAGAAAGAAGAGCTGTGGAACGAGAAGAGACAGCCTTGGCGAGAAAAAAGCGAAGCGATCGTGAAACTGAACAACTAAGTGAGTAATGTATAAAAAAAACTTTCAATCATTCAATACTGATAATTTTTGCACATTTCTGTTGTTTTATTTGATTTCGTATCATTGAATCTATTTTTTTTTTTTTTTTTTTTTTTTTTTTTTTTTTTTTTTTTTTTAAGAGCAAACTGCCGAATTGATGTCGTCAACTTCAAGCAGCAGTTTAGAATCAGGTATCAATGTAGTACCAGTTGCTGGAAAATCCACTGATAATATTGTGGTAGAACGTCCTCTCCCAGAAGATATGGAAGATGTATCACCAGAAGCAAAAAGGAAGAGAGGACGCCGTAAAATAATGACTACTAAGCTTGCTGCGGCCTTAGATAAATGTAGAATTAGTGACAAGGATGTAGTTCATATTTTGATTGCTACTACCGAGGCATTGGGTCATGATGTTCAGGATTTTGTTATCAACAGGTCATCCATTCACATTTGTAGAGAAAAAATACGCGAAGAAAGGGCAGCTGAAATTAAGAAGCACTTCAAGGACGCCAAATCGCAAGCTGCTGTCGTGCATTGGGATGGTAAATTACTTCCAGCGTTAACAGGTAAAGAGACTGTGGACAATTTCCTGTGATTCTTTCGAATAACGATACTGAGCAACTTCTTGGAGTGCCTGGATTGCAATCTGGAACTGGAAAACAGCAGGCATCTGCTGTTTGTGAAACTCTTGCTGAATGGGGTCTTCAGAATTATGTTAAAGCATTAGTTTTCGATACGACAGCAACGAATACTGGAAGATTTAGCGGTGCGTGCGTTTTAATAGAAAATTTTTTAGAAAAAGATCTTTTGTATTTACCTTGTAGACATCATATATATAAAATCATTCTTAGAAGCGTTTTCGAGGAAAAGATGGGTAAAACTACAGGTCCGAATGTATTAATCTTTAAAAAATTTCAAAACGCTTGGTCTGGAATCAATGTTCATAATTTCCGACCCGGGATTGAAAACGAAAAGGTCAAAGGACACTTGAATCAGGGCGATAGAACTCGAATTCTTGATTTTGTTAGAAATACTTTGAGGGAACAGCAGCCTAGAGAGGATTATAGGGAATTCTTAGAATTAACAGCAATTTTCCTTGGCGAAGCACCACCTCGTGGAATATCTTTCCGTGTTCCGGGGGCCATCCATCATACGAGGTGGATGGCCAAAGCGATTTATTGCTTGAAAATCTTTCTGTTTCGTGGTGAATTTATATTATCACTACAAGAAGAAAATGCGATCTGTGATATTTGTATCTTTCTTGTCAGTGTCCCACACAGCACAAAACTCAACAAATACCTTTCAGAGACCTTCGCAAAGCGTTACAAAAAAGATCTCATAAATGTCTCATATATGTCTTAGATACGTGAAAATGTCCGCTATTTTGTCACAAAGACCTTTATGAAAGGTTGCATAGACATCTCCTAGAGATTTTGCTGTCACCTCTGAGATGTTTTACAAAACATTTTGAGTACGTTGCATAGAGATATCTGGCAATTATTACATATGCTCATATAGTAGGATAATTAAAACCGTTAGGTAAATGAGAGAACAAACTATGTTAAACCACAAAATAAATTGTATTTGGTTGCATAAACATTTTGTTCTCGCATTTACTTACAATCACATTTATTCCATATTTGAGCTATCTCTTTAAAGTTCTCCCATTTCTCTAAAGGGACCCTACATAAAGTTATATTAACTTTTAGGCGACCGGACGACGGCCACCGCGAACACGCACGCGCGTCGCGACGCATATCCGGCACGAATATGGCGCTGACAGCCACCACTCCCTGCCGGGAAGGAGGTTAAGCCCCTTGCACAATAGGCGATAGCGATAGCGATAGCGACAGCGACAAGGTTGCCGACAAAGCTATACCTTTGTCGGCAACTTTGTCGCTGTCGCTATCGCTATCGCTATCGCCTATTGTGCAAGGGGCTTTAAGGTTGAAGGTCCATAGATTTGCAAACGGCAAGAAGGAGGCGAACAAATCGATGAGTAGGATTGCACAGGAAAGGAAGAATGTCTTTAGAGTGAGGAGTAGCTTCCTGTTAAGTTGTAATTATTTTATTTGTTACCTACTTTTCGCGAATTCTAACTTACCGACTGCAATCTTTATATCTAGTTATAACTCTTAGTCTAGTCTCATTCGTTCTATTCTATGCCAAAGCGTAAGATGGTGGAATGTCGATCCGTTTGTAATACGATATTTCTGTGATTAGACCAAGGTCCTTATTGATTATTATATCAAACTGCTGAGTCTGTGTTCTTTAAGATATTGAAAGGTACTGTATCAATTATATGAATATTACTTTTGTGACGTACTTAAATGCGGTACTTATGTTACAGGCGCCTTTCAATATAACCTAACATATTTTATAATACTCAAGACAAATATACCCAGATAACATTTTGACGTCATAAAGACGTCTAAAAGACGTCATAAAAATCCCTAGACGTCTTAAAGAAATTTCAGAAAGACGAAGTTTAAACGTCTTTGAGACGTCTTATGTCCCTATTTACGACGTCTTTAACCCTTTTAGGTCACACTTCTCGAGAATCCCGTACCGGTCACACTGGGTGAAATACACCCCAGCGTGTTTGCACGTGTATAAAAAATTGTAGGTGACCTTAAAAAAAAAAAAAAATATCCTGTTGTAGTTTAAGTCTTCCTTAAAAAGACTGTATAGGCTTGATTTGCAAAAAATTAATTTAACATATGTAAAAAAATTATTGGAAAAAAAAAGTCGGAAAAGTGGCTTTTTTCACAAAAACTAATGTAACTTTTTCAATTTTTAAGATATTTTAATTTTTCAAACGGTTTCTTTATCCTCAGATGATGCACTTTTCACTGATTATTGCAGTTTATGCGGCCGTTCCAAAAAGTATATTTATTTTGAGGTATGAAGGTGCGATTTTTTGCGGAAAAATGAAAAAGATATTTTTATGGAAAAATAGCAATATATTTATGAAAAATGGTTTTAAAAATATGAAAAAAATATATTTACGTTGCAAATTACATACTTTAAATAAGTAAAAGGTTACAATTTTTTATTCGATGCCATAGGCATATTCAACGCATAAATATGCGCGATGCTTGTCGCACATCGGTCGAAGGCAAGTGGGACACATAGGCCGGTATTCATAGTTATTTAAGACCGTCTTAAGTTCAATCTTAAGATGTCATGAACCAATCACAGAGCCGTATTAGCGTCTTAAGACATTACTTAAGACGGTCTTGAAGACTGTGAATACCAGCCATAGACACGTGGTCTTCGGCTCCATCAGAGTCATCGCCGCCAAAAATTGGCTCTTCTTCGGACTCTTCAAGCAATTCCTCGCGAATTGTACTGGAGCGCAAGTTATAAGCCATCTACTTTTCATGAATAATTACACAGTAAATTTTTTTAAAAAATTCTAAGCAACGAAAAACACAACTGTGTACTTGCCTCTTCACTTTGGAACAACGAGAAACGAAAAAAAAATACTCCAAAAACTCAAATTATTACGTATGAGTCACACTGGGTGAAATACACCCCAAAACTCCGAGACATCCACTTTGAACGGCTGCCGAGAGAAAACAAACGGGCCGGAAAATATACCACCGACGGGGATCGATACTTGAAGGTCCCAACTACCTGTAAATGGCGGCACAAGGCCCATTTCCATTGATTTACTGGGTCGTTTTCGAAGTCAAAAAAACGCTGGGGTGTATTTTACCCAGTGTGACCTAAAAGGGTTAATACAATGCATTAGGACGTAGATTAGACATTATTTTAAGACGTTTTTAAGACTTTTTTATAGACATTTAAGACGTTTTATAAACTTTTTTTTATAGACGTATGTTGTCTGGCTATAATAATTAATTAAGAAAAATACGAAAAAAGAGCTAGCGTTGTGCTTGTAGTAATTAATATACTATTATATTAATCCAAAAGTAAATATGTATATGCCATTTTATTATAAGAGAGTATAGACTCCACCACGATATAACTGATACAAATTGTGCCGTACTTATATAACGTCGCTCATCGTATTTTTCTTACGAGAAACGGATCTCATCAAAAGCCATCTATCGGTCGAATGATGCGATCGAAAATACGCCGTTCTAGCAAAGTCTTAAAGCCATTTTTTCTAAGACGTCATACAGACGTATTTCTAACAAAGTCTGAAAGACGTTTCTTCTAAGACGTCACCCTTACGAAAAAGACCGACGGGCGGGGGATTGTAATCTGTGTAATCCAAACACTACAATAATTACAGAAAAATATTACAATAATCACACACAAATATTACAATAACTATACGTAAATATTATAATAAATCTGTGTAGTTTTTTCGTACTACGGTCTATGAATTACATAAAAATATTACAGAGGAAATATTACAGGGATTACAGGGATTATATTATATTACAGGAAATATTACGGATCACACGGCTTCAATTCTTGAATTCATGCGAATAATTTTCATATGCGAATGTTATGTTACGCAAATACTGATTGGTATTTTTAGATTTAAAAAAATATATAAATCAAAGGTCGCGCAACTTATTTTCGCATATACAAAAATTGTTCGCATGAATTCAACAATTAAAACTACTCTGTGATCCGTGTAAATTAAAACATACTTGTATAAATTACACGTAATAAAATATCTTTATTATATATATATATATATATATATATATATATATATATATATATATAATCAAATAAATGTTTTAATATTTAATATTATTATTATGCATGTAAGTAAAAAAGACTTAAAAATGTCATTTTAATACTAATAGTCTCATTCATTTTGATGATGAAACACATGTTTGTTTTTTAGCATTATTGCACTTATTTCGTACAGCGATACGAAATAATCAACCGGTCGAAAGTACGTACTTTCGTCCCTAATAGCAGGGCTGCGTTCGAAAACGTCACCCGAGTGCACACAAGTATACTCCCTTCTCTTTCTATCTTAGCGAGTTAGAAGGAGAAGGGAGTATACCCGTGTGTACCCGGGTGACGTTTCCGAACGCAGCCCTGGGACGAAAGTTTAACATTTACTCCCTGTGAGAAGTACACGCGCGCCCTCTATAACCTTAAACTCGGCGAACCACGCCGCGCGTGGCCCACGAATTCCTCGATGCCGCTTCTCGCGGAAGCTCCCTCGAGCGACACTTGGCGATCCTCTCGGCTGAGAGGAAAGGGGTAGCGGGCGCTCGCCGACGAGGACCGACTCGCGGACGATTCACGGGACGGGGGGCGAAACTAACCTAGCGCGCGTCCTCGCACCTCACATGCTCCTCTTCATGCTGAAGAGGGAAATTCCGTCTCTCAGCAGTCTCGGCGGCGATGAAAGCGCGACGGGGGTCCGTTTCCGCGACCCGGCACACGCCACCCGAGCGAGGCGGAGGCAGTCTTCCGTTCCCCGAGAAGGACGCGCGTGGCGCACGCGGTACGCGGTCGCGCGAACAAAGCAGATGTAACACCTACGTGCCGCCGCGTGCACGTCCCGACGCGCGGCACCCACGTCGCCCGATCGCGCGCGAGGTCGCCGGTGACGCCGCAACCTCGTGCTTAGGACGAAGCGTGCGCGCGCTGTGACTCGGCGCTTTCGGCGTGAACCGCCGCCGCAGCCGCCGCCGCCGCGAGTCCGCCCGGCCCGGCCCACGTATCCTCGCGCGCGCGGATGCGGTCTGAACGGCGCCGCGGATCACGCGGAGGGGGGAAAGGGGGGCTCTACTCACGAGCCCGCGGACGGTCGTCGGAGAGTCGGAGAGTCAATAAGAGTTTTTAGCTTATAATATGTTTTTTTTTATAAATTTTATTATAATTAATATAATTTGTTAAACTAATGAAAATAAATACATTTTTGATAGAATGGAATTAATTTATTTTTACAAAATATGACAAGACTTGACTCTTCGAATGTATTTGATGCCTGCCCCCACGACCAGCAGCACTCGCTTCGCTCGTGCCGCAAATGTCGGGGGCAGGCATCAAAAGCATGCTTATTAACATTTAAAGTTAAAAAAAGTAAAATTAATAACGTACTTTCGACCAATTATTTCAGATTAATTAGGAGAACGAACATCACAATAATAACAAAAGAAAAATCCATTTTAGTAATATTATATCTCTGTACTGTTGAAACGCTTACAGGTAAAAAACATAATGTGTTACTTTGTAATAAACTGCGAGTTCTTAACGAAGCGTTATGCAAAAACGGTAATATTTCATCGCAACATTTCTCTTATATCGTTGAAGAATCAGACAGTATTACATGTTGTCGACTTCGCGACATTGAAAATAAATGTGTTCGGGTTCCATTCGAAAATAATAATAAATTTTGTATTACACCTTTAGTAAATACTATTTAGTAAATACTAACAATAAAAAACCAATGTTATATTACAAAAAATCCAAGTATTTTAATCTTTAATTTATATATATATACCTTTATAACGTACACTATAATAACCACACTCGTGTGTTCCGATCTGTGTAATAACTGAATTGTAGTTCCGTCTTGTAATCTGTCTACTGCAATAAGTTGTCCACCGTAATACTTGTATTACAATAATTACATGAGTATGGTTCGTCGAATGTAATATTTTCGTGCGGGATTACAATAACTACATGGATTACAATTCTCCGCCGGTCGGTCTTTTTCGTAAGGGCATATAGACGTATTTCTAACAAAGTCATAGAGACGTCTTTTTTAAGACGTCGTTACAACGTCATTAAGACATGCGTGTTGTGTGGGTACGATAGTCTTTGTACTGTATACATGGAAGTTGGTTTATTCCTGGTCCTGTGGATATACACCCATTAACAACACTTCCTCTATGTACCTAACTGAATGCAGAGCTTTATCGGAATACAGAGAGCAATTGAAAATAACGTGATTCATGTCCTGTTTAGGATTGCCACAAGGGCAGGCACCGGAATCTATTATATTTTTTCTGGCCAGACTGTAATTAAGGTTGTAGTGCCCACTGCGCAGCCTATTAATTAAGACTCTTTCTTTACGCTTGAAAGGTTTCTTGTGAAACCAAGGACGATCTTTACCTGTATGAAAATTGTTATAAAAATAGATACCTTTAAATAAACCGCGGCAGCGTAAGTACTCGTTAATTCCTTTACGAAGGGTCTCCCTAGCGACTGAGTAGAAATCACTGTGTGATATTCTAAAATCAGGAACGTAGCCTCTTCTCGAGGCAGCTTTAGCAGTTTTATCTGCGATTTCATTACCGGAAATACTCGGTGGGCTGGGATCCAAGTCAGATGAAGGTTCGTGCCTTTAGATGAAAGTTGATATACTTTCTCCCTAATCCAAGGGATGATATAGTTTTGCTGTCTTGCCGAGTTCGAGTAAACATTCTCTAATACGCTTTTGGAGTCTGAAAAAATCACTACCTTTTCAAAGCCATGTTGCCCGATGATGATGAGCGCCTGGAGGATGGCCCAAGCCTCAGCAGAGAAGATAGTGGTCTCCATAGACAATTTATGTAGGACCTGGATCTTTAATTCTGGTGAGAATATACCTGCGCCGACAAACCCCGAATCATCCTTAGATCCGTCCGTATAGAACGTGATAGCGTTCTCCCTGTCACAGGTTGGTAATGATTTACGACTACACCACGCATGCGCGTATCATGCGTGGATAGAGATGGCGTTGTGTGCAAGGCTCACGAATAGACCGTCGTTACGTTGAGCTCGTACCGTACTCTTATTATTGATTGTACTACAATAAATCAGCTAATTACTTATAAATACAGAAGTCTTGTTAATTAAGAAAGACCAAACAAGACATGGCGCAGTCGGTAGGCATATAATCGGCATATATATATATATATATATATATATATATATATATATATATACGATATACACGTAAGCTGCTATAACCTAACAGACCAAGTCGTGACATCGAGAAAGTTCGCCATTATATATACAAGGAAGGAAGGAACTTCTAGAATAGTCCGCTATGTATATAACAGTAAAAAGCAGAATTATGCAAGGAGCCTTGAAACCTCCCCCAGCGTTGCTGTTCGAAGGCAATATCGCCGATAATTGGAAGAAATGGAAACAGAGATTTGATCTCTATCTCGTGGCTACTGGTCTTAACACCGAACCAGATGCTCGACAAGTTGCAGTTCTACTTCATGTCATTGGAGAGGAAGCTGTCGAAAAATTTAATACGTTTGGTCTCAGCGAACAAGACAGTAAGAAATTGACTTTAGTCATACAAGCGTTTGATCGATATTGTACACCGAAAGCCAATGAAAGCGTGGATCGTCATATATTCTTTGCTAGGACTCAACAACCAAGTGAGTCATTTGATATTTTCCTAACGGATCTAAAAAACTCAGTGCACCCTGTGGCTTTGGTACATTGAGAGATAGTCTAATTAGAGACAGAATTATTAGCGGCATACTGGATTCTAACCTGAAAAATAGACTACTCAGAGAAGATGATCTTGACTTGGAGAAATGTGTTAAAATTTGTAAAGCCTCAGAATTAGCACAACAACAGTTAAAAACTTTGGCGGCGGAAGCCAAAATACACGCAGTCGCTACCCAAAGGCAGGCACAACCAGGTACGAGTAAGCAGCAGCGACACAACAAAAAACCTGATAGAAGACTGTCGCATACTGGCCCAGCATCGAAGTTCGCACCGCAGACGCAAAAGGAAAACGTCAATCCACCGAGAAACAAGAAGCCATGCAGCAAATGTGGGAATAGACATCCTCCATACCAGTGCCCGGCGTTTGGTAAAACATGCGCCAGTTGTAAGAAGTTAAATCATTTTGCAAAGGTCTGTCGCAGTAGTGATAACACTAAAAAAGTAGATTGCTTAGAACAAAGCGACACTGATGAAAATTTTATAATAGAGTCTATATATAATAATACTAATTCCGATTGGACAGAGAAACTTTTTATAGATAATGGTAAAACATTAATTGTAAAATTAGATACAGGAGCTCAATGCAATGTACTTCCAATACATATATATAATAAGTTAATGCTTCCTAAAAGCAAAATATTGAAGTCACAAGCGAAATTAACTTCTTATGGTGGCAATCCAATTAAAGTTATAGGTAAATGCAATATTACATGTAAAACTACAAAAGGACTAACTAATATAATCGAATTTCAGATAGTAGAGGAAATGGCACCAGCGGCTTTGGGTCTGCCCACTCTTATAAAATTAAACTTGTTAAAGAAGATTGATGCGATAACACAAAATAAGCAGTCGCACATAGAGAGCGATATATTAAAAAAACTCCACACGAGGATCAGGTCTTATATCGAATTTCGAATATGATATAAAGCTCAAGCCAAATAGTGTTAGTCACATCGAGCCCTGTAGAAGAGTTCCCTTTAAACTTAGAGATAAGTTAAAAGATGAATTAAATAAGATGGAAACTGCTCAAATAATAGAAAAAGTTAATGAACCTACGGACTGGGTTAATGCACTTGTTATGGTATCTAAAAAGGATAATAGTCTACGTGTTTGTCTAGATCCACATTATCTAAATCAAGCCATACAGAGGGAACATCATTATATACCGACTTTTGAAGAATTATGTTTTAAAAGGAATGGAGCAAAGATATTCAGTACATTAGATGCTGATAAAGCATTTTGGCAAATTAAATTGTCAGGAGAGAGTTCAAAACTCACTACATTTAACACTCCTTTTGGTAGATACAAATTTTTACGTCTTCCATACGGAATTACGTCGGCTCCAGAAATCTTCCATCGCTGTTTTCAAGAAATATTTGCAGATATAGAAGGTGTAGAAGTATATTTAGATGATATAATAGTTTTTGGCGAGAATAAGGCTGAGCATGATAATAGATTAAAAATAGTATTAGATAGAGCGCGACAACGTGGAGTAAAATTTAATTTTAACAAATGTAAAATTGGGTTAGAAGAAGTTAAATATATGGGACATATTTTCTCACAAAAAGGAATACAACCAGACCCAGAGAAAGTTGCTGCCATTGCTTCTATGAAACAACCGTCTAATGTAAAAGAGTTGGAAACATTTTTAGGCATGCTAACATACCTTGCTCGGTATATTCCGAACCTATCACATAAGTCTACTAGTTTGAGAAATCTTTTAAAGAGAAACTCAGTTTGGAATTGGGATGAGAATGCCCAGAAGGCTTTCACGGATTTAAAAAATGTATTAACGTCAACCCCTGTTCTACAATATTTTGATATAAATAAAGACATCGTTATTAGTGTAGATGCTTCTCAAACGGGACTTGGAGCAGTAATATTACAAGATAATCTGCCTATAGAGTATGCCTCACGTTCATTAAACGAAACACAGAAAAACTATGCACAAATAGAAAAAGAGGCTTTAGCAATAGCCTTTGCATGTAAGCGTTTTCACCACTACATTTTTGGACGTCAAGTAACTATAGAAAGTGATCATAAGCCTTTAGAAGCAATTTTTGCGAAACCTCTTCATAAATGTCCAGCTAGATTACAGCGTATTAGACTTACAAGGGAACGGTCGGGGGTGTCCGAGACCGATTTGGATAAGCTTTGGCTATGTTGTAGAGCATCAAAATATATTAGACACGTATTTTTTTTTTGCGGCGTATCTCGACGTTTATTGGTTGAAAAAATCCCTAAAAAATAACGACCGATTTGGATGCCCTTTGGATATGTTGTTGAGCATCAAAAAACATTAGAGACGTGTTTTTTTTTAGCTGCGTATCTCGACGTTTAGGGGTTGAAACAACTTTTTTTTAGCTGCGTATCTCGACGTTTAGGGGTTGAAACAACTCCTTGAAAATAACGACCGATTTGGATGCGCTTTGGATATGTTGTAGAGCATCAAAAAACATTAGACACGTGTTTATTTTTAGCTGCGTATCTCGACGTTTAGGGGTTGAAACAACCCCTCGAAAATAACGGATTTTAGTTTTTAGCGAATATCTTCGAAAATATAAGGCGTAACGACAAAACATTTGAACGAAATGTTTATGGTTTTTTGTGCTCTTTACAATGGCGTAATCAGATTTTTAAAATTTGTCACATTTTTTAATTTAACCCCACCCTCACCTATTATTTTTGCCAAATATAACAATTTTTCCAACGCAAATTTAAGAGCGTCAAATGCCAAATACATCCATGTGTATTTTTATTATGATACCATTATTAGATTTTTGGCAAGACGAGATGATATGTGGTATAGGCGTCGCGCTGTAGGTAGGTGTTGCGTTATTTCTGTTCAAGTTGCGCCGTACGCTTAAAAATTTCCATTTCAACTCCGGGATGACCGAAAGCGCTGATGCGAAGGCCAGCGCAAGGCTATTTCGAGAGTCCTGGACTAGCAACGGAATGTAGACTCCGACATTATAAATACCACCGCTGAATTGTAAGATCGAGCGGGCAGTCGCAAATTTGAACGTGCGTCACATTAACCGCTACAATAATACACTATCCCAATTATAACTCCGGGACAACCGAAAGCGCTGATGCGAAGGTCAGCACTAGGCGCTGACAGCGAGGAGTTAGCACGAAAATAAATAAGCAGGAAGTCCGGAAGGTTATATGTATGCAGAAATTCTTTCTAATTTTTCCATTCTACTACCATCTTCACTAATTGGCTCTCCCATCGTGCTAGTTGTCGTATTGATGTAACTTTTTTGTACCTTTGTTTAACTCCTTCAAGCGATCTTCCTCTTGTTTTACCACTCCTCCAGTATTCCACAGCTTGCCTTTTATAGTCACTTGATATTGTTGCCTCAACAGAGCTGCAAGTAACTTCTTCCGGAAGATATACTTTACCATGATCTTCCTCAAATAAATCAACTCTTTCCGGTTCTGGAATCTCATATATATCATAAAAACCTAAAGTTTCTTCCTCTTCTACGTCAAATTCTTGGTTTTGTATGTCAAGCAGTATACGTTCAATGTTTTCTTTTACTTTTTCTTCCTCCGAAGTTGTCGGACTTGGTGAATAGTTGAAAGCAGTGAAAGTTGCAGAAAGTAGCATTATTACATTGTATGGATTAAACTTCATTCTGAAAGATATTAAAATTAAATATTTGTCTCGAACTTTAATTATATAAATAAATACGCACTTTATAATTAATGGAGTGGTCTTTGTTAGGTTTGATACCGTCTCTTTCCAATTTGCGACTGCCCGCCCGATACAATTCGGCGGTATTTATAATGTCGGAGTCGACATTCCGTTGCTAGTCCAGGACTCTCGAAATAGCCTTGCGCTGGCCTTCGCATCAGCGCTTTCGGTCATCCCGGAGTTGAAATGGAAATTTTTAAGCGTACGGCGCAACTTGAACAGAAATAACGCAACACCTACCTACAGCGCGACGCCTATACCACATATCATCTCGTCTTGCCAAAAATCTAATAATGGTATCATAATAAAAATACACATGGATGTATTTGGCATTTGACGCTCTTAAATTTGCGTTGGAAAAATTGTTATATTTGGCAAAAATAATAGGTGAGGGTGGGGTTAAATTAAAAAATGTGACAAATTTAAAAATCTGATTACGCCATTGTAAAGAGCACAAAAAACCATAAACATTTCGTTCAAATGTTTTGTCGTTACGCCTTATATTTTCGAAGATATTCGCTAAAAACTAAAATCCGTTATTTTCGAGGGGTTGTTTCAACCCCTAAACGTCGAGATACGCAGCTAAAAATAAACACGTGTCTAATGTTTTTTGATGCTCTACAACATATCCAAAGCGCATCCAAATCGGTCGTTATTTTCAAGGAGTTGTTTCAACCCCTAAACGTCGAGATACGCAGCTAAAAAAAAGTTGTTTCAACCCCTAAACGTCGAGATACGCAGCTAAAAAAAAACACGTCTCTAATGTTTTTTGATGCTCAACAACATATCCAAAGGGCATCCAAATCGGTCGTTATTTTTTAGGGATTTTTTCAACCAATAAACGTCGAGATACGCCGCAAAAAAAAAATACGTGTCTAATATATTTTGATGCTCTACAACATAGCCAAAGCTTATCCAAATCGGTCTCGGACACCCCCGACCGTTCCCTTGTTAGTCTTCAACCGTATGACATAATTGTAAAATACAAGCCTGGTAAAGAGCTACTCTTAGCAGATGCGTTATCCAGATCATATATGACTGATCATTCTCCACTCTTAGATGAAGAAATACAAGCTCAAGTTTGTATGATTAAGAACAATCTACATATTAGCGATACTCAGTATAAACGATTTCGTGAAAAAACACTAGCAGATCCTACTCTAAAAACTCTCAGGGAACTCATTGAACATGGATGGCCTGTAGATAAACATAAAATTCCGGATCATGTAAGGATCTATTCTACTTTTAAAGATGAACTTTCGGTTATAGATGATCTGATATATAAGAATACACGTATAGTTGTTCCAACTAGTCTGCGACAAGAAATGCTTAGTAAAATACATTACAATCATTTAGGTATTGAAAAATGTAAAAATCGAGCTAGAGAAATTCTTTTTTGGCCTGGTATGTCCAAAGAAATTACAGACATTGTACAAAATTGTGAACCGTGTCAACGTTTTCAGAGAGCTAATACCAAAGAAACATATTTAGATAGAGCCGTTCCACAAGGTCCTTGGCAAGTTATTGGAATAGACTTATTTCATTATGGAAATTCCGAATACTTATTAGCGGTAGATTACTTCAGTAAATATGTAGAGATAGTTAAACTAAACAATACCACAAGTAAAACTGTGATATTACACTTGAAATCAATTTTTGCGAAATATGGAATACCTTATATAGTGTATTCCGATAATGGTCCACAATTCCAAAACATGTACTTTAGAGATTTTGCGTCAAAATGGAATTTTGAACACAAAACGTCTAGCCCCAAATATCCTCAGTCGAATGGTTTAGCTGAACGTTTTGTGGGGATTATCAAACAATTGTTAAGAAAGTGTGAATATGATGGTAAAGATATTTTTCTCGCTTTACTGGAGCTCAGAAATACTCCAATTAGTAACGTAATTCCCTCCCCTACGGAACTAATGTTTGGTAGAAAAATTAGAGGCATGTTACCAATGTCACATAAACAAAGTCTTCCAGATAACAAGACTTCACAATTGTTTGATGAGAGGCGAAGTATACAAAAGAAATACTATAATAGATCCGCTAAGAATTTAAATCCTCTACCAGTTGGTGAACAAGTTCTGGTAAAAACAGAAAATCCAAATCACAATATGCTCCAACCAGCAGAAGTTGTCAAAGTGTGTAATAGACCTAGATCTTATGAACTAGAATTCTCTGATGGTTCTACCTTACAGCGAAACCGACGACACATACATCTAGCTCCGGCTACTCAAAAACCGTTGTCTCGTAATTGGGAGGCAGAACACGTCTTACCGACACAGTTAGCGAAAACAGACCTAACGGGTTCTTCCCACTCGCCTGAAGAAGCTATAGCTTCTACCTCTACTGACAATAATAACATTGCTGATAAGTCTGATTCCGCTGCATCTGTTGTTAAGACTACTCGCTCTTCTAGAATTGTTAAACCTCCGGCATATCTTAAAGATTATGTCACTAAATAGAATATATAGTTGTATTTTTTAGTTACAGTATTCTGCGTGCGTCCCTGTATATATTTACTAATACTATTTGTTTAAACTTATAATTTTGTATTATCTTATGCTTGCGTTATTCTTCTCATGTTTTGTTTAAAAAGAAAGGGATGTCACAGGTTGGTAATGATTTACGACTACACCACGCATGCGCGTATCATGCGTGGATAGAGATGGCGTTGTGTGCAAGGCTCACGAATAGACCGTCGTTACGTTGAGCTCGTACCGTACTCTTATTATTGATTGTACTACAATAAATCAGCTAATTACTTATAAATACAGAAGTCTTGTTAATTAAGAAAGACCAAACAAGACACTCCCTTAAATCTTTCGTACGCTCTAGGAAAAGGGAATTCACATTTTGTATATCCGGATGAAAAAGTAAAGGAGTGTATTGAATAATGTGGATCAATGATTGGAAGCTGTGATTAAATACCGGAAGAGATACAGTTTGATGAATTTTGCCCATCCTACCAATGATGGCATGGTAGTACCTGTACGAAGGGATAATCTTGCAAGCCTTCTCACGGTTGTTAGGAGATCTGGTGAACGAGATCAGTTCATCCATACCAATGGTGACCGGGCTGAACTCCTGTGCAATATTCTTGAGGACCAACTTTGCAGTCAGATATTTAAATCTGAACTGCAGAGGGGGCTCCTTGGCCTCGTCTAACAAGACATTTATCGGCGTAGACTGCCGGTAACCGTAGGCTGTACGAATGGCCTTATATTGGATCCGTTGGAGTTTTTCGAAAATAGTTAGGTTGCCAGATAGCTGAAAAACTTGACATCCGTAATCTATATTACTCCTAATAATGCCTTTGTATATCGTCATAAGTACTTGGGGATAGGCACTCCACCAAAGCCCAGCCAGGGCGGTCATGATATTGAGAGCTTTTCTGCTCTTGCTTATGGCATGGGTAAAATGCGATTTACTGCTCAATTTAGAATCGATGAAAATGCCCAGAAATTTTACGACCTCGCTATACTGAATCGGGTCTCCGTTGATGACGATATCAGGGATGAAGAGCGGCATGGTCCTTTTACGTGAAAATATCATTGCTTGAGACTTGGCCGACGAGAGTGATAGTCCCTTGTCCGAGAGAAAGGTTTAGATCTTTTGTATTGAGTCGTTGATAGCTTGTATGGCCTTGTCCAGATTTTTGTCAGTTGAATATATGACAATGTCATCGGCATACAACAATATTTTACTATTGATCAGCCGAACGATATCTCTGACGTAGATGTTAAAGAGCGTCGGGCTCAGAATTGATCCCTGGGGGGTACCTTTTCTTGCTTGGAAAGGGCCTAATTTGAGACCGTTCTGGACATAATAGGTTGTTCTGTTCCCTATTAGGTTCAATGTAAATTTGCGAAAGTGAGCTGATACTCCGATGTTATAGAGATCTTGGATCAAGACGTGTGGGAGAACATTGTCAAAAGCGCCGTCGATGTCTAGGAATGCGGCCGCCGTATAAGCCCCTTTGAGGAAGCCCGCTTTGATGTCGTTAGTTAAAGCGATGACGCTATCCAGGTATGACTTAACGTTCCTGAATCCAAGCTGAGCGTCAGAGAGCAGATTATTGTGCTCGAGGTGCTATCTTAGGCGATTGTAGAGGCACTTTTCCAAGATTTTGAGGACGCAAGAGATGAGCGAAATTGGTCTTACTCTCTTGCCGCCGGGCTTTGGTATGAATATTAAGAGCGACGTGTGCCAATCTTCCGGAAAGGATCTATCGCGCAAAAGGCCGTTAAAAATGACGCAAAACTTTTCCCAAATGAACTCAGGAAGTGACGTAAGGACATTGTAGTCCAACTGATCTAGCCTAGGCGCTGACTTCTTTTTTGCTGACTTTAAAGCCGTGTGAATCTCCTCATTCGTGACCGGGTCATCCAACCAAGATGCAATCCGATCTGCGTTGTTGGCATCCTCTTCCAACATTTCCTTCAAAGAAGGGTCCCTAGGCGAACACGAGGGCGGACACAGCTTCGTCATCGCAGCTTGAGTTAATCTCTCCTCCTCAACAATGTCACAGCTAGATTGGGTGGCCTGATTCTGGTTTTTGAAGACCTTGACGAACCTCCACACCTGCTGGATGGGAGTTTTAGCATTGAACGTGGTGCAGAGGTTCTTCCATCCACGGACTTTTTCCTGCTTAAGTGTACGTCTGGCTACGGCAACGGATCGTTGATATTTCAACAGATTTTCCAACGAGTAGTTCTTTTTGAAATTTTTTGCGGCGATTTTACGATCATTAACTGCCGTTTCGCACGCATCATTCCACCTATGGAGCCGGAAATCTCTTGCTCTTAACTGTAAAACTAGAGGGAGAAATGCTTTTCTTTTGGAGAGCGTTGGTTATACAGGTTTTGATAATAGATACCAGTTGAAAGTACGCTTTTGGTGCGTCGCGGACATCAATGTCCTCCACATTTCGTCTTTCCTTGTTCAGAAGCAGGCATAAATCTGCGAGTGAGTCCTTATTAAGTTTAAGTTTATGGGCGAACTTAAGTTTAGGAGTAATTGGGCTGTTTATACGGATGATGATGGGGAGGTGATCGCTGCCTCCCAGATCCCTATTTGGTTCGGGATCGTAGATACAGATGGCAGCCAGGCTGGCGGAGACGATCGACAGGTCGATGACCGAGTTAATATTACTGGATAGATTGTAATAAGTGGGGGTTTCATCATTAAGGATGGACAGGTCGTAGTCGGCGATGGCAGTCGCAATAATTTCGCCGGTTGTATCCGCTCTTTTGTCAAACCAATCCGGGTGGTGGGCATTAAAATCTCCCACAAGAATGGCGTATTTGTACTGTTGGGCGTAGTTGAAAAGGTTATTAAAAAAAGAAGCCGGGGTATCCTGTCCTGTATGACAATACAGGTTACATACAAACAGTTCCTGATTTAAGAAAGGCACAGTGATCGCAACCATTTCTACTGAGGGATGGGCAAGATCCGAAAGATCGCAGAGTGAATATGTGAAACAGTTTCTAAAAAAGGTGCAGACTCCTCTGGAGCCAGCCGCGTCTGCATTAAACCAATTCGCGTTAAAACCTTTAAGGTCTAAGGGTTTGCCAGAAACTAATAGCGATTCCTGAAAGCAAATTATGTCATATTTATGGGCAATGGCCCTGATCTCTCGTAACTTGTTATTTACGCTGCGACGCTTTTTCCTCCGGTCTCGCTATCCGGAGGAGGGCTATCGTGGATTAACTTACCGATACATCAATTCTCACTTAATCTGGGCGCCAGGCGTGACTATGCACGCCACCGAACACGATACTACTATTAATTTACTCACGAATTTGCCCGAAGACTCAGGGCTGGGCTTTTGGCCGGCGGGAATTTGGAGCGGGGCGATACGCAATTAGAGCACAGAAATAAAATAGAAAGAATATATTTGAAAGAAAAACAAATAGAATATTAGAGACAGAGGTGTAAATAAAGATCGAAAGATATGCGAAATCAATCGTATTTACGGCAGCGCGAGACTTAATAACTAAGACGAGGTAACGAACGCGAATACTTAAATACTATCGCAAGACGACGGACGCGAATAGGTCGTCGAACGACGAACACCAGTATCTGAATAGCGCAATATCAACGCGAATATTCCACGAACGCGACTGCTTAGAAAGCGCAAGAGTTTAACGCGAATACTTAGTTAACGCAAAAGCAAAGAAGCCGAAGATTACCGCGATAGAACATATCTTAAAGGTACCGGCGCAATCAACGAATTCCTATTACGAGTTCGACTCGACGATCCCGCGGAGACGAATACCATGCAACGCGACACAAGCAAATACGCTATAACACGATATACACGACGCGGCCGCATGCCACGTACACAAAACTTATGTGACTTTCGCTGGCGACACTCGGGCGTTTGCGATCCCGTACGCAACACGAAACACGAAATGAAACACGTATCGCGGACGATCCCGCGGTCAGCCGCGCAAATCCCGTCTCGCACGAGTCCGGCGATTCCGCGGTGCCACGTCGATCCCGACGATCGCGGCCAACGCCAATTAACGGTCTCCGCAGCCCGAATGCGTAGCGTCACAATGACGGGGTCGAGTGCCCTCCAAAATACCTGGCCACTCGGCGCCCGCCTCACACAATAATTACCGCGATCTTTCCGGCGTGACTCCCGTCGTTACTCGCCGTCCGATCGCGCACAATACACGAAACGACACTCACGAAACGCACGCGGGTGACTGTCGGCCGCGGCGGAATTCCCGGGGAGGGTCCCCTACGGTCTCTACCTACTTGGAGTTCTGCTGTCGGCGAGGCCCCGGCGAGGATTCCGATACGATCCTCCCTTTTTACTCTCTCACGACGGTAACAGCACGGCAGGTACTCTATACACACTCCGGGGCCGGCGCCTCGAGCAGAACGTCCGTTTCACCGCGAAGACGCCAGGGTGGTGACCTTACAAAAGATCGCTGATCGGTCCGGGAGGTCCACCTCGAGGCTGGAGATGCGTCTCTCGTCACGGCTGGCACGACAGTGCCGGGATAATGGCGGGTCGGGCTCGCGTCGGCTCCCCGCGCCTGCGCACTCGGTGCGTTCCGCGCGCGCTCTCCAATGCGAGCGCCGTCCCTGGCTGTACGCGGTGGCGTTACTCCACGGCGCCTCCACTGCTGCGACGCTGTTACTCGCGCCTCCACCTCGGTGCGGCCTTTTCTTAACGAGTCTGGCTGTCCTGGCCGCGACTCGTAGCTCGGCGTAACGTGTGCCTGGCTGGCCGGGCCATGGCCACGTCGCCGGCAACCCGTGGGGCGACGGCCACGAGGACGGTACCTTCTTCGTGCCGTTTCGTTCGCCCTGGCTCTCTCGGGTAGCTCAGGGCGTCCCCCAGGTGTATGCAGTTGTCCCTGGCCGTTGGTGCCGATCGCGGTGTCGATCCTCCATGGGCGCTCGCCGTGGTGCACGGGGAGGGACGGACGCGGCCCGAACCACAGCCACGTCTCCCAGCCGTCTCCTTGTCCTCTCAATCTCCCCCGTTGCGGCTCACGGCCGTTACAAATAGGCTCCGGTCATCCCTGGCAATCTTTCCTACGAACTTAGACTAAGATTAATGTAACGCTAGGACCCTTCCCCCGCTCCGCGCGAGGGAGCATCCCCAAACTCCCCTCGGCCGAGCCCGTCCGGAAAGTGGACGCGACTTGTCACGTCACAACGCCTCTGCAATTTTATTGCAATATATTAGTAGGACCTGCAAGGGCCTGATTGGAGATGCTTTTATTGCCTGCGAAGATTGTTGGCAGAACTTGACACTTTGATAATAGGAGAGGGAGCAGAATCAGTAGAGGAAGAGGGCAGTTGATAGCCGTGAAATCCTCCTGCGGGGAGATTCATAAAGAAGGGACCGAGGTAAGACAGCGCGTAGCTAAGCTCATTAATGACGTTGGATAGATGACAGAACATTTCCTGTTGATTATGCAAAGGAGGGAGTATTTCTGGGGAAGCCGTGTCTGGGTTAAAAATGTGATTGGTGTTATCGGAGGGTGCTTCGGAGGTTGTAAGATCCTTATTTGAAGCTGGGAGTGAGTTAGGATATTCCTCATTGGATCTGCCATTCGGGGAGATCAATTCATTCCGGTGTTCAAGAGGGAAGGAAAAGCTAGATCTGTTACGGTTTTTAGAAAAATGGGGGAGATTGGGCGAGAAACTAACGCGAGGACGCAAGGCGGAGGAGGAATGAGACTGGGAAGTCGAACTACGGGATTTTGAAAGCGCACTAGAATAAGAGGCTGGACTGTCATAGTCTTGGAAGTTTTGCAGCGCCGAAAAACTGTTGTAGGAGGAAAGGGGGGAGGGCGAGGAAAGGGAGGAGTAAGGGGAGGAGGGGGAGAGATGTGAGTTTCGTTTAGGAGAAGGAAGGTTAGGGAAGTTGACATAATCGAATCTGGGGTCTGAATTATTATCGGAAAGTTTGGATTCATCATTAACCTTTTTTTTTTGCTTCAAACAAAGGTAAGTTTTTAGCAGCGGCAAGAGCGTATGCCTTTTTGAGTTGAACAACAATGGGACATTCGAATGATTTGGCGAGGTGCGGCCCGCCGCAATTTATACATTTATTTTGAGCAGGCTTATCAGGGCCTTCTACGTCGGGATCGTGTTTATCTTTTCCACAGAAGATACATCTAGGCCTGCTCTTGCAGGTCTTACCAATATATGGGAGGTTCGGCGTCCCGGCGGGGATGACGGGGCGTCGAACTACCTCCCAAAACAAAGGGAGGAGTGGCGGGGTGAGGTGGTGTCACACCCCGCCACACTATAGATAGATAATGGATCGGCCACTAGGCTGTGAGCTTACAAAGCTCTAGGGACAGAGAGCCAGACAGGCTCCGCGCTGGAGACGCCCCGGAAGTAATGATAGCCAGTTCCCGGGGCGTCTTCAATCGGCGCGACGATGGACACCCGTGGAGTTTTAGCCGGTAGGCTACGGGCCGCGATCCTTGGGGGCGTGCGGGTGGGGGGCCTAGGCCCTCTTCGCCGCTTTCCCCGTAATTGGACGCAACACCCGTGAGAATCTGGCACTCCCCTCGTCTCTCTCCCCGGAGGGCGAGGGAGTCTTCCCCCTCCTACATCAGAGGGGGCTGCTGGGCCACATACCGGGCCTCGGCCCGGGAACCCAGCAGTTGAAGATTTCTCCACGTTAAACAAAAAAAAAAAAAAAGGTCTTACCAATATGTCTTGCCCGAAAGCAGGTAAAACAAATTTTTATCTTAGGCACGAATGGAAAGACTGAGTGCCTAACCTTAAATATAGTGACCGATCCCGGGAGGACCTGGCCGGCAAACTTGACGCAGACCGTGCGCGAGGGCTCATATTTAAAAGAATTACCGTCTTTGACGCGGCGGTTAAGTCTGTGTGCCTCAATTACTTTAGGATCAGACTCAATCTCGCCGAGCAAGTCCTCGATCGGTAGTGACTGGGGGATATCCCTTATGATGCCGGTTCGAACATTCTTATATGAAGGGATGAACGCTTTGAGATTGTAGCTAACCAACTATTGATCGTCAAGGAGCTTATTGGCAGCCGCGGCATTCTCTAAAATGGCCTGTGAACGTGGCCTTTACTGACTTTCTTAATTTCTTTTAGTCCGGACTTAATAATTTGCATCACGATGCGACCGATTAAAAGAGGATGCGTATTCATAGGCTTGGGGATATCAGATTCCGAATTCGGATCGTTATCAATCGCGCGTATGTGCACAATATAAGGTTTTGGGTCGGATGACGCGTAACGCGAGTTAATTAGCTTGCGAACCGCCGTGAGTGCGGCCGAGCTTGAATTCGATTTAATGGCCGAAGCACTGCTTTCGCTGTTACCTTTCGACGAAGACCTGGTGCTCTTACTTGCAGTTGTGCACATCGATTTCCGCCCGCTTCCTGTTTACATCATTCGGCGTTTGACGAGAAATAGGCTGCGCAGTAGGCGGGGAGGGCAGGCTATCGCCGTTATCTTATGTACGATGCTTCTGTTGAAATCGAGGAATCACATGCCGGAAAAGTTTTTCTTAGGTATTTATCATTAAAAATAACTTTGTATAATTCTCTTTTATGTTATTCAGTTATTGGGATGGATCTGGCCATCGTCGGAGTGTTATAATGAAGAAAGATGAATGTGTATGATATATATATCTGTGATTTAGAGATACTCCAGTGTCACTTTTGGAGTAACATTGGCGTGATATATAAAATGTTCTCCTGCATAAATTTAATTTTCACATACAGGTAATTCTATCTATCAGCTTCTTCAGAGATGTTTAGAAGTTCTGAGGCATGAATTCAGCGAGCTTAAGGGGATCCTAAAGCGAAGGCCGAACTTCCTCGACGTCGATAATGTCGAACATTTTTAATTCTGTTCTAATTCGTTTTCTATCATTTTCTATATTACCGGCCTATATCTACCCTTGTCTAACGAAATGCATCTGTCCTTGTTCGATTGCTGCGCCATCTCTCGCTACACGCAATGCTGCTGGTCCGGTGTCATCACGTTCACGTATGTTCACGTAATCGTACTTTTCTTTTAACTTTTTTGTTTGGAGTCTTAGCCTAATTCTACAAACGGTATGATATTCCTTGATGTCTACTGAATGGATCTGCGGTCTCATTTTGTAACATGAAGTTGTAGAATTTTTATACCAAGCAAATATTGTTAAAGTGGATTTTTTTTTACTGTTTTATTTACTTATTTTTTTACAAAATCGGCGGACGTCCACAGATTAGAGCACATACTTTAATTCTATGCAAGATTTTTTCAAATCCATAAAGCCAATAAAAAATTAAACGAAAAGTACGATTGTCGGTATTACAGACGGCTTTAGGATCCCCTTAAAACAGTAATGGCAGATCAGTTAATGTATGTCAAGGAGGATCTTATATTACAGCACCATTAGACGTTTTACGATTTTATTGTAACTAAGGTAAATATACTAAAAAAATAAAACTTATAAAGCAATATCATAATGTTGGCATGTTATTTTATTTTACTTAGGTATTTATCACGATTGAAAGAATACTTTGTATAATTCTCCTTTATGTTATTTTAGATCATGGTACAAGAGGAACAAACACATTTTTCCAGTGAGTAGATGGAAACCTTTTGATCCAACGAAAAGTTACGACAAGTATACAGTGTCGGATAAAAATAGGAAAAAAGATAAAATCTGATAAACTTATATTCAACGAATTGTCCAATTTCGTTTAAAGGATTCAGATTCAAAGGACTGTAAATATTATAAATATACAGATAAACATCTTTGTTTCATCATACAATTGATTCATTATAAAGAAGATTGTAATATATATATATGTATGGATATTTCCGGAAAAATACAGAATAAGAAATAAAACGAAAATTAATATGCCTATTATACGTTGCATAAATAAATAATTTTATCATTATAAATATTGAAAGAAATCTAAAATTTCGTTAATCGAAACGACGCTGATAAGCATGTATGATTTTTATTCAGAGGGGGGAAGAGGGTGAAACATAACATTGGAAATTATGAAAAAATTTTATTGATTCATCAATTGGAACAATTTTTTTTTTACAACAAATTTCTTTGCGATTTTGAGATTTTCTTGGTGGGCATTTTGCCTCATTCTTAGCCGTATGTAATATATTATGGAATATGACAAAATGTCTGAGGCGTGCTCTTTGCAAGGAAAAGTGAATTTAAAAGAAGACATAACTTCATCTAGCGTGCAATCAAAAACATCATGCCGGGATGCATATTTAGCAAAACATGCCTCTACGTGACGAATTAAGTTGAAAAAACTCAAATTTGCGTGAATTAGTCCTCCTCTTGATTTCAGATCGACCAAATGCGACACTGAAGATGCACTAGAAGAGTTTGATTTTATCGCTTCTTGACAGGTAACGCGTTTTTTGTGAATTTTTAATACTTGCTTACATAGGTAACCTGTGAATCCCATATAAATATGTAAAGAAGTATGTCGCATGTCCGGATGACATGCAACGAGAGGAAATATTCTAGGCCGGTATTCATAGTTATTTAAGACCGTCTTAAGTTCAATCTTAAGATGTCATGAACCAATCACAGAGCCGTATTAGCGTCTTAAGACATTACGTAAGACGGTCTTTAAGACTGTGAATACCAGCCCTAGTCTACGATATCTATGAACAAAACTAAAGCATGCAATAGCAATTCATGGCGAAAACGAGAAGCAATATCAGTCTACAATACAAAAATACCTACGATAGGATTATAAGAAATAGATTATAGAAACAGATTAAAATAAAAAACCTGTAACGTAGTAAATAATACAGTCAAGGATAGAGGAATCGGACAGGGCATAATCGTGGTCAGAATTATTCTGTATGACGTCATCTGCCTCCCAATCGTCGTGCTGCAGAATCTCGTCTAGCTTCGCTCGAATTTCACGTAGATACTTAACACTTTTCGCCTCAGACTTTTGCTCATAGGCTGTTTTTAAATCTTGCAATGACAGCAGAAGCTGTGGCGACGATTGTTCGGACACAGTGCAGTTTCCAAATTTTGGAGGCTTTATGATGCTATACACCGACAATATTTTATACAGCTGTAAGAACGTGGGGCTGTGTGGGTGATCGTTACACCCTGCGGCTTGACGAATGGTGTCAAAGAATTTCTAGAAAAATCGTACGTACATGTACATTTATTTATTGCAAGTAAGTATTAAAAAAGTCAATATAAATTGGAAAGTACCTCCAAGTTATCTTGATTAACTTTTTCTGTTAATAAATATTGAAAATCAAATTTTTCGATGAGATAACAGCACATATCCATAGTAGATCGCAGAGATATTCGCAACGCTTTCGAAGTCTCTCTTGTTAAATATTCATCAGCCGTTATCACCTCTTTTTGCAATGCCGTCTCCCACTCGTTTAACCATTCAAGAGATTCTTGCAATACCTAAAGTTATAAAATAACGCTTGTACATACGAAAGCAATTGTCGACGAAGATAAACAAATTTTTAATAATTAATGGTAAACTTTTCGAGAAGGATCATATGCATACCTTGAAGTCTTTACTCTCTGGGGTAAGCACTTCATTCGGAGTTTTGCGGTTCAACGCATCGAACATATCATTCATTCGCTTACAGAACCCAATCGTTTCCTCACATCCTTTCAGAGGTCCTTCCGGGTTATAGCGTGAATAAAAATGTAACCCTTGTGCCACAGAGTTGCTAAAAACCTGTAACAGCGCAAATACAAAACACATTGCTCATGAAATGGGCAAACTATTTAAAAAAAGTAAAAATGTAAGTGGAACATAAACTACCTGTGTTGCGAGTCGAACGCGCATTTTCGAAGTGCTGTCTAACACAACGTGCCGTTGTGTTAACTTTAGACAGGCCCTCGCATTCCCAGCATGTTGGATGTCAAGGTTGAACAGAGCTGCGATGTAATCCCAACATATGTAATTGTTGGACGATTTAACCTGCGGAATTAAACACATAAACATTAATTTCATTGCGATCAGGTAAGGGTAAATATGCAGAATAGTGGCCTTCTCACCGATTTCGTTCAACTTAGGCTTAAACGACGCGTTTTTGCGTGAAACGACCGAATCTGGCAGAAAAAAGCGTCGCTCTGCCCCGCGACGCGAGATATTAATCGTTAAAGTTGACAGGAATCAGGTTATGATTCCTGTCATACCGACGAGCCGTAGCGACTACGAACATGCCCTGTGGCCATATACGCATGCTCAGTGGCCGCACGCGCATGCAAAAGTGCGCCAATTTTAAATATGATAACTGGTCAATTGTGCGGAATAACTAAGCGTCTTGATTCAAGCAGTTAGGTATCACGAACATCAAAGTACATGCGTGGGCGGGGGGGCTTCGCCCCCCCTGCACCCCCCCATTGTGTAAATAAACCTAGGGGTGTGGGCGGGGGGGGCTCTGCCCCCCCGCACCCCCCCGGGCACTGGGCGGTGTGGGTTGGGTTGATGGGTGGGCAGGGAAGGGTTTCGCCCCCCCCCCGCACCCCCCATTGTGTGAGTAAACCTAGGAGTGTGGGCGGGGGGGCTTCGCCCCCCCGCACCCCCCATGCACATGAGCCTCGCTTTGTAATAATTTATAAGTGCATGAGGCTCACGTGCATGGGGGGGTGCGGGGGGGCCAAGCCCCCCCGCCCACACTCCTAGGTTTACTCACACAATGGGGGGTGCGGGGGGGGGCGAAGCCCCCCCCTGCCCACCCATCAACCCAACCCACACCGCCCAGTGCCCGGGAGAGGGGTGCGGGGGGGCAGAGCCCCCCGCCCACACCCCTAGGTTTACTCACACAATGGGGGGGTGCAGGGGGGGCGAAGCCCCCCCCCCCCGCCCACGCATGTACTTTGATATATTATATAGGATATATTGACAAGTAGGGATGCAATAATATTAATATAATTTGATAGACAAATTAATAAATTATTTAATAGAACATAATGTGACAAGTAACAAAATATATTGTCCCGAGTGCAATAATAAATTAAAGTTAAACAGAAATAATTTCTCATTTCGTTGTCGGAAAGTATCATATGAAAAAAATAAACATAAAAAATATGTGAAGAAACAATACACATTTAAAGGAAGTGTTAGATTTGATACATGGTTTAGCAAATCTAACTTAAGCTTGTGATGATGTAGCCTCCGAGACATCTGCTTCATCGTCCACAGTCTTCGGTGGATACAATTCCGCAATTGCACGGAAAAAACTGCTTAAGCGATCTTCATAAGCATGAACGCGTTTGAAGAGATATTCAGCTAAATATCCCACTAAATGCGAAGTACGCGTTTCATACCGTGGGATATTAGCCCTTACTTCTCTCCAAACACGTTTAATGTGCTGAGTGTGAGCACCTGAATAGACAAACAAATAGAAATTAGTAATGCTAAGTTTAGTGTTGTGTATTTCGAATGCATATGTTACTCTTTATATATTTGCAATGTAGTTACCGGTATCTGGGTCGACGAAATTCATCGAGTGATTTACTGTAAGATGTTGGAAGCCTTCACTGTTTAAACAGTTGTACGACTTCCAACAATCCGACATTATCGTCGTCCCAGGTAGAATCCACTCCTTGATCAGCTCAAGCAGAGTTTTTTCCGTGCGGTCTTGCACTGGCACAATAAAAATTTTTCTTGTGCCACGCTCATATCCACCGAAGATCCACTTTCCCTCGATTATTCGGCCACGATTGTACTTCCTTTTGCCGATTTTTGCTTCGTCCATTTCGACGATTATATTGGGCCCTCCAAGTTTCGTCGAGTTCTTTTCGGCCCAATATATGCAAATCTATTATAACAAATCAACATAACAAATTCTATAAATATATATATCTATACAACATACATTCATTGTATTAAGTATATTAAATTATACTTACTTCTCGGCAAAAGAAAATCCAGTCAACAACCGAGTGCTGGGTAAGTTGCAATTCTGTGCACAAAAACATTTGTCTCGGAGATCTTAGCATGATGAAATATGCAGTCATCCTGCATATTGTTTCCAAGCTCAAGTTAGATTTGCTAAACCATGTATCAAATCTAACACTTCCTTTAAATGTGCACTGTTTCTTCACATATTTTTTATGTTTATTTTTCTCATATAATACTTTCCGACAACGAAATGAGAAATTATCTGTGTTTAACTTTAATTTAATATTGCAATAACTTCGGACAATATATTTCGTTGCTTATCACATTATGTTCTATTAAATAATTTATTAATTTGTCTTTATCGTGAGTCACTGCCAAAAACTCGTGCAGCTGCATTTTGGCACGAAAACTTACTATATAAAACAAAAGAATATCATTTCGAATTATGTTACACTACTAACTTACCAACCAAACAGTTGTCACGTGATCTGCTGCATGCGCGTGCGGCCACTGAGCCTGCGCATATGGCTGCAGGGCATGTTCGTAGTCGCTACAGCTCGTCGGTATGACAGGAATCATAACCTGATTCCTGTCAATTTTAACTGTTAATATCTCGCTTCGCGGGGCAGAGCGACACTTTTTTCTGCCAGATTCGGTAGTTTTGTGCAAAAACGCGTCGATTAAGCCTAAGTTCAACGAAATCGGTGAGGAGGCCACTATTCTGTATTTTTACCCAGGTAAGTTACGCTCTCGCGTTACTTTCTCAAAATTTTTTTTCTTTTTAGGTCGGGTTTCCAGGGAGACGTTAGTCAAGCAAGTTTTTCTTTCAAGTAATGAAGGCATCATGAGGGTAAGTAACAATGAGAAAATGCGTCATGCTCTCGCGTGATTCTCTTTATAAGGGCCACTTCGACCAAACTCCGATTAATTTAATCGTTGATTAGTCTACTGGAAATGACCAATCGCATTTGCTCATTAAGCAGATTGACAAATGCGATTGATCATTTCCAATGGACTAATCAACGATTAAGTTAATCGGAGTTTGGTCGAAGTAACCCTTAATATTTCTTAATCTTTTTTCAGGTCGATTTCCCAGAGATACGTTAGTCAGGTAAGTTCTTCCTTCAAGTAATGAAGGCGTCATAACGGTAGGTAATAATGAAAAAAAAAATGAGTTACGCTTTTGCGTGGCCTTCTTAACATTTCATTATCTTTTTTTTTTTTTTTTGTTCAGATTGGGTTTTCAAGAACACGTCATTCAGGTAAGTTTTTAAAAATTTGTTAAGTTTCATTGTTTACGGTTCGAAATACTTTCAAAGCAATCAAGCTTCTGAAAACTTACCCGCAATTTTTTCTTGTTATACAGCCTGTTCCGAACATTTTTGATGACATGGGGCGCATCAGAGAAGACGAAAACTTTTCGGTCGTCATCTACAGGATGCGTGAACCACGTTTTTGTATCCTCCATCGAACCTGAGACACCCAATAGGGACCACATCTTTGCGTTTGTCGATGCGCCGTCGGCGATGACTCCGTGAATTTTCGCTCCGGTCCTTTCCAGATACACAATAGCTTTAATAACTAGCTTCGCAAGCTCATCACTCTTTACAGGATTTTTCGAAGCAAACACTGCGATTGGTTGTGTGTATGAATTAGCAAGAGGCTGAAACATGAGAACGAGACCATGTGTTGCTTGATCTTCAATGTTAGTCGATTGCGGCCCATAGTTACCGAAGTCAGTTAATCCAACATAGGTTAAGTTTTTTGAACACACGGTCACTGACTTCCTCAAGTTAATTTCATCGAGCAGAAGTACACCATGTCGCTGCAAAAGAGTTTTTGTCTCAAAATGTTTTGCGAGCAATTTCGCAAACTCTTCGTCAAAACCGCATTTCATGTCGACAAGTGAGAAATAACCGCGGATCGTTCGATGACAGGGCAGTGGTAAAACGTTATTCTTACGGAGGAACTCGTAGTAACCTGGTGATCTTATGTTCATCAGTAGACATAGCATAATCCACTCCTCCCCATAGCGCCGACTCTTGTCGTTTGTCTTCCCTGCAGCCGCGATTATTTCTCGGAGTACAGTTTGTTGACTTGCTGGTACATTTAATTTCGAGCATCTGTCGACCAACGTTTCGCCACGAATCGAGGCAATTTCGGTTGCTTTATTTTGCAAGGATTCTTGTAATAATTGTATGCGTTTCTGGGCTGTCTTCTTCTGCCGTCTTTCACGGAAACATTTTTTGCGCAGCGCGATTAACTTCCTTTGATCTATCGGATTGGAAACTCGACATACACGCTTTAACGATACTTTCGTTTTCGATCTCGCTTCTGTCATGTGCACTACGTTTCTCATGTTCCTACAGTGGTCACATCTCTTCCGTTTTGAGATCAAAGTGCAGTTTTTGGAACGCCATCGATCGACATAATCTTTAAACGCACTATCCGCCGACAGATGATGAACGTTGATGGTGCCGAGACCGTTGCACACATTTATATTTTGAAACTTTTTTCAAAGCTTGCGGTAGCGACGCTATGTCCTCCAAGATTTGAGGGAGTTTACATCCGTGTACATTAACGACACTTTCATACACAAAGTAGCGAAGTTCTTTGTTGGCGCAAAGCTGTACACTTTTTTCTACGACCGGGAATTTATCGTCGTTTTCCATCTTCGTTATAGCGTATGTGAACAGAAAACTGCCGATATCGGTGCTTAGTTCACCGACAGTCCACGGCCATGGTATCGAGGTAGAGTCCGTAATTTTTCCAGGAGTACCTATGAAAACAGAGACGAATGAAAACTTTGGAAAACGCGCGGTTACTATTTAAATGCGATTTTATTTACCATAGTTAAAAGTGACTTGTGAAAAGTGAAAGCGACGTTCACACACATCAGGTGCACAATGTGCCACCGGATGATCCTGAATTTGTTGCTCCTGAATTGACTCGACAGTGGCTACATCCTGAATTTGTTGCTCCTGAATTGACTCGACAGTGGCTACATCCAGAATTTGTTGCTCCTGAATTGACTCGACA
Source organism: Temnothorax rugatulus (assembly GCA_035220575.1). NCBI lineage: Eukaryota > Metazoa > Arthropoda > Insecta > Hymenoptera > Formicidae > Temnothorax > Temnothorax rugatulus. The sequence goes on along the minus strand of JASTWL010000373.1, from coordinate 121,847 downwards.
GTGGCTACATCCTGAATTTGTTGCTCCTGAATTGACTCGACAGTGGCTACATCCTGAATTTGTTGCTCCTGAATTGACTCGACAGTGGCTACATCCAGAATTTGTTGCTCCTGAATTGACTCGACAGTGGCTATATCCTGAATTTGTTGCTCCTGAATTGACTCGACAGTGGCTACATCCTGAATTTGTTGCTCCTGAATTGATTCGACAGTGGCTACATCCTGAATTGGTTGCTCCTGAATTGATTCGACAGTGGCTACATGCTGAATTTGTTGCTCCTGAATTGACTCGACAGTGGCTACATTCTGAATTTGCTGCTCCTGAATTGACTCGATAGTGGCTACATCCCTTGGCGAAAGATCCTCATGGAGTATTATATTCGTGGTTTTTACATCAACTCCATCCATTACCGAAGACCCATTAGTTTTTACATCTGTGAAAAGAATTCAAAGGCCGTAGCCGGATAAGACGGGTCAATGTGCCCCCGCACGGATCATGCTCATTTTTTTTTCTTTGATTGCTATCAGTGTCACTTACAATTTACTCAAATATTGGCCCTTAATATTGAACCGTTTTGCTGCAAAAAAATAAAAATAAAATTTTCCAAAATAATTCATATCTTTTGATCATATTTAAAAAAAATAAAAAAATACTTTATTTTTTAAAAGTACCGTCTACCCATTTTATTGCTTTCAAAAAAATATGTCCGATAGGAAACTACTCCAAGATTATAGAAAAATTTTTTCGTAATTGTACAAGATATCGGGACTAAAAAAATCAAGAACATTTGTTTATTTTTTTTAACAATGTTTCTGTCATCAGAAATCTTTCGCGAATTTTCCACAAATGTGTCTCAATGATATCTACAACATATTAAAATTTCATCGAAATCGGTTAAGCTGATCAAAAGATATAAATTATTTTCGAAAATTTTATTTTTATTTTTTGCAGCAAAACGGTTCAATATTAATGGCTAATATTTGAGTAAATTGTAAGTGACTGATAGCAGTCAAAGAAAAAAAAATGAGCATAATCCATGCACATTGACCCTTCTTATCCGGCTACGGCCTCTAAAACATACACTCATGCAATTTTAATATTTAGTCACTCTCTGTTTCAGATGCCATGATGTCCATATCTATTCTAAGGAATCAATGAGTAATAAAATATACTTTGTACGAAAGAAGGCTCCTGGATCAAAGCAATGTTCGAGAATTCTGTAGACGTAGGAAGACGGACCATCGAAGAATGTATTTTCTCATTGCAAGACTCGTCGACCGTTGTATTCATCGACAGCTCGTCCAAAGAGAAATAATTATGCTCTGCACTGATGCGTTGGCCAATTGAAGAATCCCCAGCAATGGCGATATTTTCCACCTTTCTCTGACAGTCAAATTTTGAAGGAACAGTCAACGGATGGAGTCGAGTGCGCATGTAAGGAGCCTTCAATAAACATGCAATGAAGTAACAAGATCATTTGAAAGTTAACCCAGCAAGAACGAATCAAAATATTTACTTATGTAAATAGTCACGCAAGTAAAATTTGTATATATAATTATAATATAATTAAAGCATAGAAAAAATGTAATCATCATTAAACTTACTTCGGCGATAATCCGATCATTATCGTATTTCATCCATTTCCTGAGGATGTGATGTTCTTCGAAATGCTTCTCGCAAACGAATTGCGACGGCTTCAGATCAACAATGCCCGGAATCGCAGCAATCCATTTTCTACATTGTTCGATATTTGACGGCACTTTAAACAACGAACACTTCTTTGCTGAATAATTTCGCGATTTGCACATTGGCACCGCGCACGATTTAGTCATTATATCGCACAGTATCACACAATCGCACGTGGTATTAATGATATTAATCAGTTACGCGGGGTGGGGATGGCCGTGTAACAGGAATCCGTGAGCGCGCAAGTGAAGGGTGCCCGCCGTGTCCGGGTTAGGTTAGGTTATTCACGCGCTTTATTTTAACCAGGTACCATAACCAAAAGCGCCGCGTAGTGGCGGCCAGAGACATAAAATTTACAACTCTAAGCGGACTACCCCCACCACTGAAATTTGACTTCGTTTCCAGACCTGTGTATACGACCGTGGTGTATACATATGTACATATTGGAACTGGCGATACCAGCACCGCCAGTGTCGAAAAAGTGAAAGTTACATTCCTCTGATTGGTTGAGAGTCGACGTAGACGACGACGACGTATCTTATTAAAAAATTTTCACATTTTCGACTTTGCGTCGTAATATCTCCGCTCGTAGGGCACGTAGCGGAAATTTTTATAAGAGATACCCCCCCCCCCCCCCAATTCGAACCCCAAGCTATCAATCAAGCCTACTTAGAACTTGATCCGTTCACTCGTTATATGAGATCTCAACATCTCGAGTACTCGTAACCCGTCGCGTCGCGTAAAAGAGTCACGGTCGGTCTCGCTTTTCCTGTGATTTGAAAAAATTGAAAAAACTTTTTTGTGACTTGACGCGAGATACTACCGTGTCTCTTGATACAAAATATGTAATACTTTAATGCATTATACTTATTAATTAAATGTAATGTACTAACTCAAATTATAATATTACTACCCAGCGAAAACAACCTAGTCAAAGTGATGTCAAATTGCCATCAAATTGACGAGGGGTATGATGTCAAAAGGAGTGATCAAAATGATGGCAAAATGATGGCATCATGCTTGCAAAACGTCCCATACCTTGATGGCGATTATGACTATCATTTGGATGTCTGTTTGATGTCAACGTGACATGTCTGTTTGATTTCAAAGTAACATCAAAATAATTCCCTCTACAGTAATAAATGCAAAACTAAAATCCAATTAACGTTTCAAATCAACGTTTTTTAGAAAAAAAATTGAATATCTTTCGCTAATATATCTCTGTAGAAATCTGATTATAAATATGAGAAAATCTGTGCAATTTATTAAAAATTTTCATACATACGGATACTGAAATATTTTAAAAATCTTTATCTAATTATTTCTGAAAGTATCTGAGAAATTATATATATTTTTTAATAATTCTTTATAAGTCCCAATTCTTGTAAAATTTCTATAAGAAAATATGAGAAATTTTTGATATTATTAAAGACCTTCATACAGTATAACGTCTTCAATAATACTATAATAAACGCGATCACGAAAGCTCCAAACGTTCGAAATATATATAAATCGAAATACACACTACAAAACAACGTCGGAGATCTCTTTTAAAAAAATAACTGAGTAGATCAAATTGTCTCATTATTACCCACATAGCAAAACAATTCTGATCCAGTTTCTGTCTCAGAAAGAACATAAAATGTACTAGTGCATTTTGCCATCTCTGCAATGTATAATTTCTCGGAGGTATCACAAAAAATATTAGAGCCAAGATCTTATAAGCTCGCCTTTTATTCTAGTGCGTAAGGATTTTTGCTTACGCGAAGGTACTGGCGCATGTATGCGCATGTTACTAGCGCTTGTTTGAGCGAAAATTTTCTAAGTCCCTTCACGACATGTTGCTTTCGCGCCGCGGTCGTTACCTCCGGCGCAGCCCGAGCAAAAGTTTTCTAAGTTCCCTCGCGGCGAGTTGCCTTCGCGTCGCGGTCGTTACCTCCGGCGCAGCCCGAGTAAAAGTTTTCTGAGTTCCTTTGCGGCGTGTGGCTTTCGCCGGGATATTTTGCTGTGTGAGTAATGTAGTCATTTTGATGTCATTTTGATGTCATTTTGATGCCATTTTGATGTCATTTTGATGTCAACGTGATTAATCGAGTTTTTCCCGCATAACACTCAATTATATTATCTAAAAATTTATTTTTACCTTTCCCTATAATGTTTCATCACGCACAACGTCAATCTACATGGTGTCAATTTTTCGTCATATTGGTCTATTCTTTTGACACAATGACGACAAACGACAGTTTTGACGTCATATTAACGTCATTTTGACTAGGCTGTTTTTTCACTGGGTATAATAAAAATATACATACCTTCTAATGATGTTTGTGGCACATCTTATAATATATCATGCATTCCTACTATCTCTTGGTAATTTTCTTCAAAATAATTATTGAAAAAGTTTACATAAGTACATAAGTACATGACATTTAATTAATAAGTATAATGCATCAAAGTATTACATATTTTATATACATTTAGGGGGTCTATACACGTACGAGATTGGCTCGCAAGCCGAGCTCGGCGAGCTTGATTCGCGAGCCGGACTCGAACGTTTTTTTATCATACATGAAATGAAAATGTGCGAATTTGGCTCATCTGACGCCGAGCCCAGCTCGTGACATTCCATCCACGAAGTGGAACGAGTAGAAGCCGAGCTGAGCCGGACTTGCGAACCAAACTACGTGTACAGACCCTCTTAACCTATCATTCTATGTTATATCCGGCTTATATGCGTGCTAACCCGAATTTATCTAAATTATAATTATATATTTCTTTATTTTCTTGTATTAATATTTGTGCATACCGTAGTCCATACATTTATACATCGCGTAGTCCATACTATGTGTCGATCACGTTTTGCTTGACAGCTTGTCCTTATGGAAAAATACACTCAACTTTTGGTGTTAACCGTTAAAAAAACACCAAAGAAAAACCCTTAAAGTTGGGTGTGATTTCGGACCGCCAATTGAAGGTTAACCATCATTTGAAGGTTAACCTTCAATTGGTGATCTAAAAATCACACCCAACTTTAAGGGTTTTTCTTTGGTGTTTTTTTAACGGTTAAACACCAACAGTTGAGTGTATTTTTCCGTAAGGGTACAGCGCGGTCGCCCATCCGAGTCAGTACCGCACCTAACATCGCTTGACATCGATGATCGAACGGACTAGTGGCGATCCTTTGATTCTGACGCTTCCTTGTTGCTTATACTCCTATATAACATATCTTTATAGCGTTCAAAAATCGTGCATTTATAATAACTGGTAAATATTAAAAATAATAATGCAATTACAATTAATGTACAATAAATTATTAATATAAAATTCGTATATTTAACATAATATAATATTAATATAATAACGTTAACAGCATGCATGAGAACGCCTAAAGACGCTACCTGACAAAATAAAGAATTTATTTAATAAATTGAAAAATAATTAAGAATCAAATTTAAAGAAACATAAATCTAAAAAAAAATCTATTCTTTATGTATGTGTGTGCATATATGTTTACGGAGTAAATTATATAGTACTATATTATCAATACTCGATTAATAATAATAAGGGCCGTCAATTGACAACGACACCCAACGATAAAGGGATCATGGCGACACTGATTAAATCGACATAGAACATTAAAGGTTAACACCCTGTTAACACCAAACCAACATCCAATGATGAGGATCAATCTCCGACCTACACTAAACATTAAGGCTTAATCCCCAACCTACACTTATCATTGAGAATAAACTCCCAATATACACTCATCATTGAGGATTAAACCCACAACTTACCTAAACCTTAATGGTCAACACTCAATCTACACCTAAATTTAAGAGTTGACACTTAACTTTGATGGCAAACACTAAACTTACGCCCAAATTTGAGTGTCAACTCGCGTAAGTTTAGTGTTAACACTTAACTTTGGGTGTTAACCATCGAAGTTGAGTGTATTTTTTTATGACGTTTTGCGTACTTTTAATTTGCTGAAAATCATGGCGACTGCTGAGTGAACGTGTTGAGACTTTAGGTGCGTTTAGAATCGTTCAGCAGAGAATCATAAAACAGTTGCAATACTGTTGCGTTCTGCAGAACGCAGCCATTGTTAGGCTTTTGCGAGGATTACAAACGCGTGGTTGTTAACGCTCGTCACGAATTAATTTTAATACGAGCGCGTAGCGATAACAATTGCATTGTAGGAAATCCGGTGACGGAGCCGGAAATTGAATTGTTTAAAGTACAGTGGCGAATGCCTCACGTCACATTAAGGACGTTCTCGTGATTTTCACTTTTCTACAGATTTCCTTAAAATTTGGTGTACAGCTTGATGGCAGCACTATCCATAACATGTTTAATTTTTAGAAGTCTCAGCCTCACCGAATTAGAGATATAGAGCTTCAAAGTTTCATTATTTAACACGTAACCCCTATACTGAGGCTTCACAAAAGTAACGTTTTCATTGATTGTAGACGGAATTTTCTACAGATTTCGTCAAAAAACTAGTATGTAGCGCACATTAAGATTACAAATATTTTAAAAAAGATCAAGGAAGCCTAGCCTCACCGTTACTGAGTAATCTTAATCCAAAGTCTGCAATTTCTCGCTCGCATATGACGAGTGAGTCAACCTGTCAACACGACGGCGGTGGCGACGGCAACACTGCGCATGCTCTCTCCGACGTAAGCTAGTGTCGCATATACAGATAGAGCGTCGCTATGTGTGCGCGTACAACCATAGCAAAAAGTTCCCCTCTCCAGAGAGGCACTGCGTACAGCAGTCTTTCTCGCCCGGCGCGCAGAACTTTTGAGAGGGATTAAACCAAGAGAACGTCCTTAAGGGGATCCTAAAGCCGTCTGTAATACCGACAATCGTACTTTTCGTTTAATTTTTTATTGGCTTTATGGATTTGAAAAAATCTTGCATAGAATTAAAGTATGTGCTCTAATCTGTGGACGTCCGCCGATTTTGTAAAAAAATAAGTAAATAAAACAGTAAAAAAAAAATCCACTTTAACAATATTTGCTTGGTATAAAAATTCTACAACTTTATGTTACAAAATGAGACCGCAGATCCATTCAGTAGACATCAAGGAATATCATACCGTTTGTAGAATTAGGCTAAGACTCCAAACAAAAAAGTTAAAAGAAAAGTACGATTACGTGAACATACGTGAACGTGATGACACCGGACCAGCAGCATTGCGTGTAGCGAGAGATGGCGCAGCAATCGAACAAGGACAGATGCATTTCGTTAGACAAGGGTAGATATAGGCCGGTAATATAGAAAATGATAGAAAACGAATTAGAACGGAATTAAAAATGTTCGACATTATCGACGTCGAGGAAGTTCGGCCTTCGCTTTAGGATCCCCTTAAACGAGGTCAATAAGCTATCCATGCTACGGGCTTTGGAAAGCGGTTGATATCTTAGTGTCAGTTTCCGTTCGTGGAATCTGTACGAGTACCCCATGTTGCAGAGCACGACCAAGCATTCCGGGCCGTCAAAACGGCGACTCAGCTGGAGAAGCCGCGGTACGTTATCTTTGCGCTGCAGACCGGTCGCAAGAATATCATGTCGCAAGATGTTTGATGATGTATTTGATGACTGTAACGTGACCAACGTGAAACTTGATCTAAACTCTGAATTTTATTCGTACGATGACTTGAATCTAGATTTTGCAAACGTAGTGCGCAAAATCATGTAAATTGCAATATCAGCAAATATTGCAATATAAGAGGCACCGATGTACCGCGATAAGATACAGATTGCTCCGTCGTTTCGTCATATTCGTACCCACGTTTGTCGATCTGCAAGGATTCATCGTCGGGATGAATTTGTGTAAAGGAGGTGGCGGTTCTGAGAAACAGGACCGTTTTGGCTCATTACATTTTTACATGCCCCATGCCGTGGAATCTCCTCATGAAATCCGACAAGTCATGCGCTTCCTGGTTGATTGCAAATCACCATGGACTACGATGGGAGGACGGAAACGTGCCGTACAGCATGGCGAAACACCTAATTACATCGGCCGTGCTTGGAGAGGGCGACGAGATGTCGACTCTTGTATACGTCAAGGGATGCCAGAAACGAGAATGGCTGGTGGATCTGCTTGAGAATTATGCGAGAGAAAACCTAAACATTGAGACTTTACAAAATGCGCATTACAAAATGTATTAAAAATATTACAAAATGTATTAAAAATATTTAACTACGCATTACAAAATGTATTAAAAATATTTAACTGGTGGTCGCAACGCCAGAAAGAATTGTGATTTTTTGAAATAAATTATATAAATGTTACAATGTTTTATTTCCTTTTCCCACGTTGTTTGTAGTATAATATAGATAGCTGTTTGAGCTGTTTGATAGTTGTTCAATAGCTGTTCAATAGCTGTTCAATAGCTGTTTGAAAGTTGTTTGATGGCTGTTTGATAGCGGTTTCGATAGTGTCTTTCGCGAAGATGCAACACAGTTAGTAGTACATATGCTATCTTTTTTCTCGCGAAGATTATTTTCGAATAATATAATATAATATGAGAGGTGACGGCCGGTCTAGTGGGTAGAGCGCCAGATTCGTAATCCGGAGAACCGGGTTCAAATCCTGCTGGGCCACTGAGAATTTCTCAGTAAAAATGCCGCACCCCCCATCTGACGGATAGAGGTAACCTCTAGATGGGAAAACTGGGCTCCGTCTTTCGGAAAGAGACGTTAAGCAGTTGGTCCACTCATAGCCGTCGACCGCTATGAGGTACCTCAGGAAAAATCACCAACCCGCTCGATAAGCGTTGGTGACTCCTAGTTAGCGTAAGGCTGACAATCCACCTAATGAAACAAACTTGTCATGAACGCATTACTATAGTAATGCAGGTCAAGGCTTTCCCCGAGCTGTAGTGCCACTGGATGATGATGATGATAATATAATATGCCGCAGATAAATCACGCACATCCTCGCTCCTCATTTTATTCAATAGCGGTTTAGAGTGTTCACCCGCTATTGCAAGATGCAAAGGTAAGTAGAAGATTTGTTTTCTCTTGATAATCGCATTCGCGTTTGATATGCCGGGATTATTTTTCATATGGCGATCATTTAATATGTCTGTAATCTCTCATGTAAAATAATATGTTGCAGATAAATCACATACACCCCTCTCTCTACATTTTTTGCCCATGTACATTGAGCTCGGGCTAGAGCACGGTCAGTATAACGAATGTTTTCGACCAGTTACATTCGATATGAACTATATATGAATCTTTTTCCCGAGAGAGAGGGTATGGAAATAAAGTACGACAAAGTGTAGTGAAATGTGTGTGTGATATAGAGTTTTTTAATATATTTTTTTTCTGTTTAGTGGATGTGGCCACTGTGGGTGCGCCACTTAATTGTTAATGATTGAGATAGAGATGGAGGGATGGTGGGTGCGGATACGCATTCCCCCACGGAGAAAATTTTATATTAAATTTTACTATGCTGCCGCACCAACTGCGGACCATCAAGACGCACAAGTTTAATTGCTATAGTCTTATAGTAAAATTACTATGTCCATAGCATTTAGTGCTACGATCATAGCATGTAATGCTATAATTATAGCATTGAATGCTATGATCGTAGCATTAAATGCTATGGACGTAGTAATTTTACTATAGATAATAAGACTATAGCATTTAAACTTGTGCGTCTTGATGGTCCGCAGTTGGTGCGGCAGCATAGTAAAATTTAATATAAAATTTTCTCCGTGCCGCTCTTACGTAAATATTATTATTTCTTTTTCCTTTGTGCGTGCGTACGTGTGCGTGCGCGTATTTTAAGAAAAAATATATATATTTTTAATGCTGATCTTACAGCCGCGGATGGACTATCACATACCGGGATTTATCAATATATAGATCACTGGTGGTGGGTGCGAGAGAAAACGCTGTTAAGGGGGCATATACACCTAGAATGGTCAAAAAAATCGTTTTTTCAATTTTTGCATTTTCTTGAAGCTTAGGATCTGAAGAATATGTGGTGAAAATTTCAAGTAAATATTTCAAGAAATAACGAAGTTATGGCAGAAAGAGTGCACGCCTTTGTTGGACGCGCGCCGCGCCGCGTTGCCAAGTTTATTTTTGAATCGGTTATTTAATTTTTTTTCAATATTTATGCATATTCTCAGATGATTTTGGCATTCCATCCGTAGAAGACTATGGGCCTGGGATCGACGATTCTGTGTAAGTCGAAGAATTCCGTGATTTATTCTCAAACTTTCAATTGCGTTTTTACGAAAACCACGTTTCTCAAACTGGTACCCAAAACATCTCGAAAACCACTGAACCGATTACCTTGAATTTTTGTGTGCTTATTGTACACATAATTATCTAGTCTTTGTCATAGGATTTTTTTTTTTCATTGCTTACTTTTTGTTTTATGGGCAAATTAAGAAAGAATTTTTTCTTCTAAATCGCAACGTTAAATTCATATGTCCGCCATTTTGTCAAAAATTGATATTTTCAAAATCGGCTATGACAAAGACTAGATTATAGTATCTATTTTAAGAATCATTTTGGTTTTTTTGTTTGAGATGATTTTTCAAGAAATGGCAATGGGTACCATTTGCGGTAATTTTTTTGCGACGCTCCGAAAAAGATGCCACAACTTTTTTAATTTTAAAAATTTTTTAATAAAAAAATTCAAACATACTCTCGAAAGTACGTACTTTTTACTAGAAAAAAAAATCCGACTCTAAAATTCAAACAGTTCCTCTAAAAAAAATCTCCAAAATGACCTTTTTTTCCCGCTCCTAGGTGTATATGCCCCCTTAAATCGAGAAATTCAGGATATATTGTGGGATCACAACCAATTTGATATTTTCTATTTAAGAAGGCTGTTCAAAGAGGACTACGAGGAAGAAGAAGAAGAATATTGGTAAGCTAATCGTTTTTCCAATTAAAAAAATATTGAATTTTTATCTTAATTATCTTATTGCATTTGTGTGTTTTAGGTAGAAAGGTACATTTTTTGTCAGTGCTACGGCGCGCCGATGGCGCATGTGCCTTTAGAGCGTTTCTATATGAGAAATAGAGATCGTACTTTGGGCCAAATCATCAAACATTTTCCTTACTAAATAATTTTTATTTACGTAAAAAATTAACGCTAAAATTAATAAACGCCAAGTTTTCTATTTCTATTCTATTATATACGATTATATTAATAATATATTTATGATATATAATAATTGCAATTTTGGCAATTGCTTTCTTGTGAGGTACTATTATATTGATGCGTTTTTTCCTAAGTGGTTTTCCTTAGTAGGCTTATTCCACTAAAAAATGCATCATTGTTTTCGCTGATATGAAAACCAATTAAAGCGAACTACTAGTTTTCCCCATCAACATTTAAAGAAAAGAAAAAAAAGGAAAAAAAATGCTTCAACAGAGGTACCTCACAAATGCGCAAAGCTATTGTCGAAATTGTAATTAGTATATATCACAAATATATTATTTATCATATATATGAATACATGTGTAACAGATTACATATATAATACATTAATAATAGAAAAAATAAAATCAATTAATTATTTAATTGATAATAATAACAATTATATAATAGTTATTTGTGTAACAAGTGCGGGAAGTTGAGAATTGGACACGAGTGCGGAGTGGACGCACGAGCCGAAGGCGAGTGCGATCACCCGCACGAGTGTCCAATTCTCAACCCGCACGTGTTACACACCCTATTTTATATTACAAAGTGCGTGGAAAGTGGCCCATTGCGCGCGCGCATCATCTGTGCGACGAATGGCCAATTCCGCACACGAGTCGAAACAGTGCGGTAATGTAACATTACCGCACTGTTTCGACGAGTGTATGGAATTGGCCATTTGTCGCACAGATGGCGCGCGCGGAACGGGCCACTTTCCACGCACGTGTTATATAATAAATATTTATTTTACTTATTTATTTACTAATTTTTTATAAAAATAAAAATTATTTAGCAAAGAAAATGTGTTAATGACTATTTGGCGGAAAGTACGATCTTTATGTCTTATATAGAAATGCTTCTGAGACATGACGTCACACGCACGATCGGCGGCTCGCGTCCGCCAAGCCTCAAGCGGAGGATAACAGGCGTCGCCTTAAAAATCGGCCTCAAAAGGGCATTTAATTCCGAGCACTGACGTATATAGTAACATACAATTTATGCGTTTCTTTACATTTTTCATTGTATTAAGGGGATTCTTTCTATATTCTTTATTATATTGTAAAAGAAATAAAGACGCGAATATTGCATAATTTCTTCCGCACAGAATTCTTTCTTATATTTCGACAATAAATTTAGATATTTATTATTTATCAATAACGTAAAATAAAGACAAATAATTATACAACATATACAACTTACATAATAATGTACAGAGAAGTTGAGAATCAAAGGAAAAGTTAAGAGGATAATTACATGAAATAAATGCATGAAATAAGAATTGAAATAATTATTAGTAATTGCACATTTGTATTTTATCACAATTAAGCTTTGCCTGCTTTGTACCGTGTATAGTATAGAGGAACACACTTAAAGTTCGACTACATTTTTTATATAATCATATCTTTCACAAACAGCTATGAGAAATTCAGATCATGCATCTCTCATTTTACATAGATAGAAAAGTTGCATCTTAACCCTAGGTATACACACTTATTTTTCGCGTAGATGACACACGGGGATTTGGAAAACGCCTGCTACTTTTTTCATTATAACTTTTGAAGAAATTGTCGTATTTTGACTGCCTTTTTTTCTTTCGTAGAATACACACCCCTGAAGAAGCGGCCCATATTTGTGTCACATCCTGTATTGCGCATTAATTACCGCGCCCGGGCCGTTCCTGATTCTTTCATTATTTTTATTTGATAAAAAATGTGAGCATTGTTCATCTGACAATGAGCGATTCGCGTAAATAGAACCATCTCGTCGCCACGCCCCGCCGCAGCCGTACCGTTTTACGCAAACTGCACTGTGCGTGGACTTGGCATGAGATCATATTACCGTGTCTCTTGAAAGTATTTTCCGATAATCTAAATTACCATATAAGCAAGAAGCAGTATAAAATATAATAAATATACGTAATATTATATACATTTAGGGCCAATTTCACCAACGTCGGTTAACTGTATAATAAGGACCACTCTAATATATATATATATATATATGCATGTAATATGCATGACATGTAAAATGTTTGTAACGATTTTATGTTTTTTTATGATATAAAATATATATATATATATATATATATATATATAACAAATTGATTTTTTAATTTTTTTATTAATTTTTAATTATACACACACACACACAAATAGATTTTTCTTATTTTTCAAAATTATCTTTATTTTTGTTCTTTACATATGCATACATATACAAAAAAAAAAAAAAAAAAAAAATAATATGATAGCCGGTTTTTGCTGACATTATCTCTCAATATTTGCATCCGTGTGCTCACATATTAGTGTTTGTACTTTGTACATGGACGCTACTACATATGCGATGTAAGAGAGACAAAGATGCAAGCTGTCAGTATGTTACCACGAAAATTTCCCCAGCTCCTTAAATCTAGTGAGATTCGTAATATCCATATTTCTCATAAAATAAGTTACATAGATTCGTGAATTTTTTTTAAATATATTCTGTATATAATAATGCAGGGAGGTAAAGAGTCCGATTTTGCATTTTTGCTCTTAAAAATTTATAATAAATAAAATACGAATTCGCGGCTAACCCAACCTAACCCGTTGCTAGCTGCCCATTCCCCCAAGTTTATTAAAAATTTTTATTTTTACCTTTTTTTCATAATAGCTCTTTACCTCCCTACAGATGAGCTTACTGATTAAGAATATCCTAAATGGAATAAGATTCATTCGGTATTTTGGCTAAAATCTGGATATTACGAATCCGTAATTCTAGGCCGGCCGATAGGCGTCTCCACCGTGTCTCCTGCCGACCCTTAAGTCTCCTAGCTTCTCGTTAAAACGTAAAATTCACTAGATACATCGTCAGCGGGAGATGTACTCCACTCGTGGGCCAATACGCGTTGACGGTGACGACGATAACGATGACCCACGGGGTTAAAACACGTAATCAGGACCCGCCATGTCTATTGCCCATCGGAATTTATCCCTCTCAGTTTTGTTGTAGATCTTCTCGACTGGGATATTGTGCTTCTTACACCATGCAACAGAAATTCTAGGATCGAGATAGAACTTGGTGGAGGTACTCAGTGCGATATTTTTGACCTCCCCCAGCTTCGTTGCGTCTCGTTTAGCGTCAATCATGGATTTTGCGTGTGTTTTTGATACAGAACGCTGATGGTTACACAATATGGCGACGGCGTGATTGGCTTGGTGGTACGAGAGAATCTTCTCCTCCTCTGTGCCGTTGGGGTCCGTTTTGTCAAGCTCTTGCTCCAGCGTCTTGCACGCGGTATGAGTTCTGAATACTTTGGCGGTAAGACCCTCCATCAGCTCGTTCAGATGTTTATTCATCACAGTGGTGTTGAGACGATCGAATAGATCATCCCCGGATGATTTATTTTCCATGAAGAGCTGCAGATTCTCAAAGACGCATTTTTCCACTGGCACTTCGTTGTAATATCGAACGGAATCTTTACCTAAGAAATCAAACACGACGACATATTTCTTGCCGTTCTTCTGCTCATGTAGCTTGATATGCTCCACTCGCAACGAGCAACAGCCCACAGTATCCGCCTGATCCTCGTCCTTCTCGTTACCGGCTCTGAGCGCCAGTTTGTCGATGAAATACAGAGCGACAGCTCGCTGTCTAATGCGCATCTCATTGCTTTCCCAGTCATCTCGATACTTTGCGCGAATCTCGTCGATCGACTTCGCCAGCTTCCGCGCCGTCTCGTACTTCTGCCAGTCCTTCTCACCTTTGAGCTTGCTGGATGGATTCAGCATCACGTACTTCACCTGGCCCTGAATGTTCTCCGTCCAGGACGCGAGCCATGTGACATTGGAATCGTGTCGCACCTCCTTCCACTTGTGGCCGGCCGGTGGTTTTGGTATATTTGAGTCCTTTGAACAATTAATGAGCACGTCCTCCGGCAACACTCGCTTCTTTAGCTTGCCCATCTTGGGATGCTTGCCACGGCCCCTGAACAAGTCGGGCGGCTCAATCTTGAAGTTACCGATCTTTTCCTTATGGCCGTCAATAGTGCAGAAGCCATACTCCTTCTGTATCTCCTCGTTCTTCTCTTTGATCTTCTGTTTCTCCTCCTTCGTCATAGCCTTGCGTTCCTCGCTCTTCTGCAAGAAGTACGCGTGCATCTCCTTGAAGTTGCACTTGGTCAGATCGGTGATCTTGGCGCGTTCCGACTCGGTCATCACCTCTCGCCAGTCGTGGAAGAAGTTGTTGTTAAACGCAGTCTTGGTCGTGTAATCATGGTCAAGCATGCGCGCGTAGAAGGTTGCAACTTCCTCCGTCTCCTGACTCAGCTTCATCTCCTTGTCGTTATAGTAAAACTTTACGATAGGGGGTAAGGGTTCGTAGAGTGGCGCAAATACTGGTCCTTTGTGTTCCAAGAAATGCCATTTTGTGCCATCGCTCTTCTTCTTTTCCTCCCACCATTTCCGAACTTTCTGCTGCTCCTCTTGCTTCTTCTTCTTCGGACTTGGACTCGAGACGTCTTCATCTTCGTCCGACTCGATTTTTTTCTTCACGCTTGGCGATACCTTTGATGTCGAAGGCAATGGTTTATCCTCTTCAGAGTCATCTTCCGTCTTGATAGTCGTATTGTGGAGATCCGACAGTCTGGTGTCGTTTCCATCCGTCGAGTCCATGCTACCGTCTTCCTTTATCGGTTCATCGTCATCGTCTTCCTTGATATAGAACCGTCGTTCGTCACAACTGTCATCGTCATCATTTAAGTCTTGTGACATATCCCACTAAGCAAGGAACATTAAATTAACGTTTAGAAATATTGACTTTATGTGTATTTTTTAAACGTTTGTTAATAATATTAAATAATAATAAGTTTAGACTCGTGAAAATGTCAACAATAAAACCGGCGATGCGAGTCAAGCGCGGGAAGTGATGCGCAATAAAGATGAGACGTGTATTTACGTGTAACGAACGTTTCGACCCTTGCTTTGGGCCATCTTCAGCATTTATTAACAAAAAGCAGAGATCGATTCCTGCAGAGAACAAGGCGGCAAGCTCCCTTCTCGAAGAGATGTCATGATAAGCGAGTTGGTAGACACGATTATAGTGGACATTACCACTAAAACAAAAGAACAGTACGTTTATAATTAATGAACGGAAAGGAAAGGAGAAAGCTCACCTCAAGTTCAGCAGCAATCGAACCAAGTACAAAAATTAAAAGTCGTAGCTTCGAGTAAGAATCCGGATATTCGCACATCACGGGAAGAGAGCAAAAACATTGCAGTCAGTATGTCGGTTAGAGTCGAAGTGTAAGGGAAAGTCACAGATGTACATAGGTCGGAGCTGTTATCATAAACAATGTAACCAACCAAAAGGTTAAACATTGCTTATGATAGGTAGGTAAGCGTGGTGCAGAAAATCGGTATCTGATTGGAGATTTAGACTGTGGCGTTGTTGTCTAATGTATAGAACCTCCGAAATGAGTCGTTTATAATAAAATCTTTCATGATCCAAGATCTCAACTTTATCCCAATAGAAATCGTGACCGTTTTGAATTCTATGGTCCGTAATCACAGAGTGGGCAGAACTGTTTCTATTGATATGGCAACGGTGTTCTGATATTCTGGTTTTTAATTGTCTACCAGTTTGTCCCACGTATGATGCGTCACAATCTCGGCAACAGATCTTGTAGACCACGTTACTCGTAGCGGAAGCCGACAGAGCATCCTTCTGAACTTTGATAAGTTTGTTTAATTTATTGATGCTGTAGTATGATAAATGAGTATCTGATCCTCTAAAAATATCTTTAAATTTGATAGAAATTGAAGGAAAAAATGGAACAGTGAACCATTTTTTAAAAGCTGCGTCGTCAACAGTATCGTTCGGATTTTGTTTTTTTGTTTGTTTAAAAAAGAGGCTTTTGAGACGTTCATGTATTGTGTAAAAATAAGGTCTAATGGGTAATCATTGTTCAAAAGGATGTTAACAACAAGTCTCAAATTTTTTTCGTGAAACCTTGGATGAGAGAGCAAAAAGGCTCGATCGATAAGTCCCATAATGGTACCACGCTTTTGAGACGAGGGATGACAAGAATTGTAGTTTAAATACCGGCCCGAGAAAGTAGGCTTATGAAACCAATCAAATTCTATGAGACCATTGTTGTTGATAATGGTGGTATCTAAAAAATTGAGTTTTTTGTTACCAACTTCTATGGTAAACTGTAGACGTGGATGGAAAGAATTAAAGGTTTGTAAGGTGTAATCGACCATATCGGAGGGTATGGACATCGCGATGTCGTCCACGTATTTACGGAAAAACAGTATGGAGAAACTAAGCATTCCAATCGCCCTCGTCTCAATATCTTGTAGAACTAAATCCGCAAGGTCGGGAGACAGAGGAGAGCCCATGGGGGTACCGAAATTCTGTTTGTATATCTTATTGTTGAATTTGAAAAAAGTAGAGTCAAGAATAAGTCGTACTGCGAGAACGAATTCATCTTTAGGAATGTCGCAGTTTTTTGAAAGATGTAACCATCTGTTGCAAATACTGTCAATAGCTAGATCAGTAGGTACGTTTGTAAAGAGTGAAACCACGTCAAGAGAGATAAGAGTATAACTGTCGTCTAAACTTGAACCGTTTAAGATATTAACAAGTTGAAAACTGTCTTTTATGTGGCTATTGGCTTTAGGGATGCTAGAGGAGCCTACTTTCTCGGGCCGGTATTTGAACTACAATTCTTGTCATCCCTCGTCTCAAAAGCGTGGTACCATTATGGGACTTATCGATCGAGCCTTTTTGCTCTCTCATCCAAGGTTTCACGAAAAAAATTTGAGACTTGTTGTTAACATCCTTCTGAACAATGATTACCCATTAGACCTTATTTTTAACACAATACATGAACGTCTCAAAAGCCTCTTTTTTAAACAAACAAAAAAACAAAATCCGAACAATACTGTTGACGACGCAGCTTTTAAAAAATGGTTCACTGTTCCATTTTTTCCTTCAATTTCTATCAAATTTAAAGATATTTTTAGAGGATCAGATACTCATTTATCATACTACAGCATCAATAAATTAAACAAACTTATCAAAGTTCAGAAGGATGCTCTGTCGGCTTCCGCTACGAGTAACGTGGTCTACAAGATCTGTTGCCGAGATTGTGACGCATCATACGTGGGACAAACTGGTAGACAATTAAAAACCAGAATATCAGAACACCGTTGCCATATCAATAGAAACAGTTCTGCCCACTCTGTGATTACGGACCATAGAATTCAAAACGGTCACGATTTCTATTGGGATAAAGTTGAGATCTTGGATCATGAAAGATTTTATTATAAACGACTCATTTCGGAGGTTCTATACATTAGACAACAACGCCACAGTCTAAATCTCCAATCAGATACCGATTTTCTGCACCACGCTTACCTACCTATCATAAGCAATGTTTAACCTTTTGGTTGGTTACATTGTTTATGATAACAGCTCCGACCTATGTACATCTGTGACTTTCCCTTACACTTCGACTCTAACCGACATACTGACTGCAATGTTTTTGCTCTCTTCCCGTGATGTGCGAATATCCGGATTCTTACTCGAAGCTACGACTTTTAATTTTTGTACTTGGTTCGATTGCTGCTGAACTTGAGGTGAGCTTTCTCCTTTCCTTTCCGTTCATTAATTATAAACGTACTGTTCTTTTGTTTTAGTGGTAATGTCCACTATAATCGTGTCTACCAACTCGCTTATCATGACATCTCTTCGAGAAGGGAGCTTGCCGCCTTGTTCTCTGCAGGAATCGATCTCTGCTTTTTGTTAATAAATGCTGAAGATGGCCCAAAGCAAGGGTCGAAACGTTCGTTACACGTAAATACACGTCTCATCTTTATTGCGCATCACTTCCCGCGCTTGACTCGCATCGCCGGTTTTATTGTTAATAATATTATACACATATTTGAAAAATATTATTTCGTAATATGATTTTTCTGAATGTTGTTAAAATATTTTAAAAACGTTACAGAAAATATTTTTTAAATGTTACTCTGACATTTATTTGAGATCAATGCAACAGTTCAAAATTCCTTGTAATTTGGACTTAGAAATAACGTTGGTAGTATATTAATTTTCTGTTGTTATAAAGTTATTGTTTTATATTGTGCGCAATGCTCATTGCGACAGCCATGATGTACATTATTCTACATACGATGCGTGAGTGCATATACACGTGTGTGGATCGAGCAGTGCGGAGTGCTCTTCATTTAGAGCATATTTATGTATAAGTAAGTAACTATTATATTCTAAAAGTTGTATATTAATGATAAGAACTTAATTAATCATACGTGCTATGAATAGTAGCTGGTGATGCAGGATTTATTTTCCGATTTACAAGAGAGAATTACAGAAGAGAGGAAATATCAAATCTATCTACGTTCTATAATAATAGACTTGTCCTTGGACATATCAAAAATATCATCAAGGTTCGTCAATGCTATTTGTTGGGTACGTATTAAGTTTGAGTGCGCGCGTATCGAACTTTCTGATCGAGCGGCGTAATCGAGCGATGTGAGCGAGTTTCGATAGATATCGTATGTTCAGGGGGCGCATATGTCTCGAGCGAGTGTACGCAGCGGCGTGCACACAGTCTGTATCATTTCGTCATTCAGTACGAACACGTATTATTTGTCAGTCATTATTCACACGCAATAAAGTTTTTGGTTTGAAGCAAACGAATCCAGAACAAGTTTTATTACGAACATTGGTCCATACGAAGCCGGATCAACAGAGGAAAACGTCAACGGTTGAGAATACAGTTCACACACGCATTTACATACAATTCACGAGACAAGGCGTAACGCAAGTAACATGGACGCTTTACGCAGGCAACGAGGAACGGTGAAAGCCAAATTAACGAGATTAGAACGAAAGGTCGACGACGAGCAACAACCTGAAACGCAAGTTTCCAGAGAACAAGTCGAGGTTTACACATCGAGGTTAGAAGAGATACGCGGTGAATTCGACGACATACAACGACGGATAATTGCCATGCAAGTTGACGAAACTCCCAATGCCGATGAAATGGAAGACGAAGAATTCGAGAACCGGTATCTAAAGTTGAGGATTCAATTGAAGCAAATGGTAAGAAATTTGCCAATACCGCAAGCTGAAGCACGTGCGTCACAGAGCGACGACGCGCTGATGCGCGTATTGCAGCAACAAGCCGATATCATACAGCAGCTAGGAAACAGAGGCGCGAGCGGCGCACAAGCGTCGACGGTCAACGACGACACCATCACGCGTCTAGTTACATAGCAGACCGAATTGCTACGCCGATTCACAGACGGAGGTGGCGCGGTCAACAACGGCGAGTCAAAGGTTAGGTTACCCGTTGTCAAGCTTCCTACATTCGATGGTCGTACAGAAGAGTGGAAGCGCTTCTCGGAAACGTTTCAATCATTAATACACAATAACGCGAGCATTCCTAACGTGCAAAAGTTTCAATATTTAATTACATCGCTCACGGGTGCTGCTGCGAAAATTATCGAGTCGATCGAGTTAACCAACGAGAATTACACGGTAGCATGGAACTTGTTGACAAAGCGTTACGACGATCCAAGGGCCATAAAAAAGAAACACATTCAGTGTTTGTTCACCATGCCACGGGTAGAAAAGGAATCCTCAAGTGCGATACGCGAGCTAGTCGATTATACGTTGAAGCATTTGAGAATCTTGAAATCTATGGATCTACCGATAGATTCATGGCACGAGCTTATTATTCACATGATGGAGGCAAAGTTAGACACAGTGACACTTCGCGCATGGGAGCAGAGTGGAAATACAGCCATCGGAACACCGGATAATCTGACTGATTTTCTACAAACAAGATGCCAAATACTTGAACGCATCGAGGCGAGATCTAAGCAAAAAGACGGCACGAAAGGGAAAGAGTCCGATAAGCAGCATTCGAAGCCTTGTAATCAAGCAAAGTCAACGCAAGGCGATAAACCAGCGTCGTTGGCAACCTCAACGAATACGGGTAAATGTTACTTGTGTCAAGGAGGGCATTTCCTGTATCATTGCGATAAATTCCTTGCAATGTCTGTCGACGAAAGGCATAAGGAGGTGCAACGAATGAAATTGTGCATCAACTGTCTTCGGAATGATCACTTCGTCAAGACGTGCCGAATGGGAGCCTGCAGAGAGTGCTCAGGGCGGCACAACACTCTGTTACATCGTCCAACATCCAGCAAAGAAGCTACGAAGGAAGGACGTGTCGATGAGAATACCAGCTCCGAGTCAAGCAACGTTCCAGCCAATAGTGTGGCAGTTCATCACGCAGCGAATCGTTCCAAGAGGCAATACGTTCTCATGGCCACAGCGATGGTCGATGCGGTTTGTCCGAATGGGTCCAACACAACAATTCGTATCCTTTTAGATAGTGCAAATGAAGTCAATTTTGTCACGCAATCAGCATGCAATAAATTAGGCGTAAAACGTAATCAAATTTCGGAAACAGTCACATGTTTAAATGAAATGAAGAGCTCAATATGTCAAAGTTGCGATATAGTTATTCAGTCAAGACATTCGAATTATCGAGTAAATGTTCACTGTCTCGTAGTACCTACAATTACGAAGAGTGCCATCTGCGGAAATAGATCGAAACGCGGTAAAAATTCCGTCTAACGTTAAACTAGCGGACATCGAATTCCATAAACCAAGTTCGATTGACATGTTAGTGGGCGCGGAATTCTTTTTTGACTTATTGGAAACCGAGAAAATCGAATTAGGAGAAAATCCAGTTCTATTAAATACAAAGCTTGGGTGGGTAATCGCAGGTTCAATCCCACTCGCGAATGCGACTAGTTTGATTTGTAGTAACAACACGATAGCGACATTGAATTGTTCATTAGAGCACTGCGATACGTTAAACAAAAACTTGGAAAGGTTCTGGGAAATCGAAACCGTCCAATCGGAAACAAAGCGAGCGTTGACTACGGATGAGCAACAATGCGAGGAGTTTTTCGATCGAACGACAACTCGGGATGATAGCGGCCGATTTGTGGTGCGACTACCATTTCGCGAGGATCCGAGTCGACTAGGTAGTTCACGAGATATTGCGATTAAGCGATTGATGCAATTGGAGCGTCGTTTCAAGAAAGACAAATCGTTGCAAGAGCGATACATAAGTTTTATGCGCGAATATCAGGAGTTAGGTCATATGTCTCCCGTGGATGACATTTCACAAGATGCTCAAGGTATCATAGTTTATTTACCATATCACTGTATGCTTAAAGAATCGAGTAGCAGCACGAAACTTCGTACGGTATTCGACGCGTCAAGTAAAACCGACTCTGGAGTATCATTATACGATATACTTCACGTAGGGCCTACATTGCAGAGTAGTTTGATCGAGATAATCATACATTTTCGATGCCACAACATTGCGTTGACCGGTGACTTGCGCAAAATGTATCGACAGATAATAGTGCATCCAGCGGATCGCAATTATCAACGCATAGTGTGGAGAGAATCTCCTGACGGGCCTATACTAGAATTGTGGTTAAATATATACCGTTACTTACGGTGAAGCGAATTCGGCGTATCTAGCTATTAAATGTACTCGTCGAATCGCGGAACGGGCAGAAAACAAGTATATCATGGCTGCACTAGCTATACTAGATGAAATGTACGTAGACAATATTATGAGCGGGGCTAATAATGTCCAAAATGTTATCGAACTACAGCGACAACTCACGTCATTATTTAAAACAGGTGGATTTGAAATACACCAATGGTGTTCGAATCGTCCGGAATGCCTGGCTCATGTACCACAAGAACAAAGGGAAGATATTTCAACGATCACCATCAAGACGCTCGGTCTTGAGTGGAACCCAAAACCGACATGTTCCAATTCTTCGTGAGGCGAATGGGGTCCGCTACCACGAAACGGCAAGTATTATCGGCAATAAGCAAGTTCTTTGATCCGCTTGGATTGATTGGTCCGATATTGACTACAGCCAAACTATTGATGCAAGAGACATGGCGAATCGATCGTAAGTGGGACGAGCCACTTCCTTTGACGTTCGTCGAGAAATGGGAACGATTTCGACAAGAGTTGAATTTAATAGAAGTGATCATCCCAAGAAGAGTCATTTCATGCGATAAACCCACACGGATAATTCTCCAAGGATTCTGCGATGCTTCTGCGGTAGCGTACGGAGCGTGCTTGTACATACAAGTCGAAGACGAGAAGGGGGCACTTACATCAAGATTGTTGTGTTCCAAGTCACGAGTCGCACCTGTCAAATAAATGTCAATACCTCGATTAGAATTATGCAGCGCAGTTCTACTGGCACGTTTAATTGCATACGTTCTGAAGAGCATACGAGTACAAATAGACGGTCTGCAAGCATGGACAGATTCAAAGGTTGCGCTCTATTGGATTTGTGGTGACATATCTCGGTGGAAGGTACTCGTTACAAATCGAGTATCCGAGATCATCCAAATATTACCAGCGGAGCATTGGAATCATATCAGAGGTGAAGAAAATCCTGCTGACTTGATTTCTCGCATAAGCCCACTTCATCTTAAGAATTCCGAGTTATGGTGGTCAGGGCCTCAATGGTTGCAAGAAAAATGTCCAGTATCACACGGCAAATCAAAGTTTGAACCTTCAAAGGAAAGTCTCGAAATAATCAAGGCAGAAGAGCGCAAATCCAATCTGCAATCTTGTTAGCGGAGGACATCAAACTGTTCAAGAAATCATCGATAAATTCTCATCGCTTACGAAGATCGAACGAGTACTAGCTTACATCCTGAGATTTATCTCAAATCTCTCTAAGAAGTCGAATGATCGAATCTTCGACAGAATATCTGTAGCGGAACTACAAGAAGCTCATCGACGTCTCGTCAAGCATACTCAAGCTACTCAGTTCGCAGAAGAAATTTCGGCTTTACAAGCTGGCAGTAATTTAAGGACATCTAGCAGACTTATACGGTTGCATCCCTTTCTTGATGAACACAGCGTGCTCAGGGTGGGCGGTCGGTTACATCACGCGCCATTGTCATTTGAGCGAAAACATCCCATCATATTACCGTCTGGAAGTCGATTCACAACATTATTATTTGAACGAGAGCATCGACGTCTATTACACGCGAGTCAACTATTGCTGCTGTCATCAATTAGGGGACGATATTGGCCTCTCAACGGTCGAGACTTGGCACGACAAGTTTGTCGTACCTGCATTTGGTGCGCTAGAAACAAGCCGCAAGATTTATCTCAAGTCATGGGATCGCTGCCAAGCGATAGAGTTCATCCCAACCGAGCCTTCACAATTACAGGCGTTGATTTCGCGGGCCCTATAACGACGTTGGTCAACAAGGGACGCGGACGCAAGACTAACAAATCATATATCGCTTTATTTGTTTGTTTTTCGACTAGAGCCATTCACTTGGAAGCAACGAGCGAGTTGACAACCGCTGCATTCATCGCCACACTATGTCGATTTATAGGTCGACGAGGAAGGCCACGCACATTATATAGCGACAATGGAACAAATTTTGTCGGCGCTAATCGCGAATTGCAAGAAGTCTATCGGTTTGTACGAGCAGAAGTAAAAGCTAACATCGGTGACATGTTCGTGAATGAAAACATCGAGTGGAAGTTCATTCCTCCCAATTCCCCACACATGGGAGGATTGTGGGAAGCAGGGGTGAAATCCTGCAAGTATCATCTCAGACGAGTTATGGGCAATGCACTTTTCACATTCGAAGAATTGGCAACAGCACTTGTTCAGATAGAAGCTTGTTTAAACTCAAGACCTTTATCGCCAATGTCGACAGATCCAACGGATCTACAACCCCTCACACCCGCACACTTCTTAGTTGGAGAATCCTTAACGAGCCTCCCTGATGTCGATGTAACTCAGGTCCCGATAAATCGCTTAGATCGTTGGCAAATGATTTAACGCGTATGTCAAGATTTCTGGAAACGGTGGGCGGCTGAATACCTCAACAATCTGCAAGGCCGCAGTAAATGGCAGACTGCACAGGAAGATTTGAAGATCAACGATTTAGTCATCGTAAGAGAAGAGAATCTCCCGCCTCTCAAGTGGAGATTGGGTCGAATTATAGAGGTACATCCGGGCAATGATGGCCGTGTCCGTGTCACTACAGTTCGAACCGCCGGTGGTAATGTCAAACGATCTATTGTAAAACTCTGTAAACTGCCTATTCCGTCAAGTTGTGATAAGTAAATTATCTGCGTTAATTTGGTGGGCGATATGTTGGGTACGTATTAAGTTTGAGTGCGCGCGTATCGAACTTTCTGATCGAGCGGCGTAATCGAGCGATGTGAGCGAGTTTCGATAGATATCGTATGTTCAGGGGGCGCATATGTCTTGAGCGAGTGTACGCAGCGGCGTGCACACAGTCTGTATCATTTCGTCATTCAGTACGAACACGTATTATTTGTCAGTCATTATTCACACGCAATAAAGTTTTTGGTTTGAAGCAAACGAATCCAGAATAAGTTTTATATATTACGAACACTATTATTTCGATAATACCAAACAATGTAATTTTCTATAAAATTACCTCAAAATTTGGCGAAAAATATGTAAACGATAACGTATACAGCTGGTACAATTATGCATGAAGACGATTTGTTGAAGAATTATTGTACGGCTTTAATACATCATCGTTTGCATATATCACTGAAAGAGTAATTTAGTATAAAATTAGTATAAAGTTGATAGACGTAACGAACGATTAGTATAAATAAGACCAAAACTGACTTTTTATTCATTTCTATATTTTTTCACATATATGTGCTATCACACTTCAAAGTATATAAATATTATTGTAAGTATATTTTATATGTACAGGGCAATGAATATATCTTAACATACAGGATCAATTGTTGTATCAAATTCAAGAAACCACCATTTGAAAAATTTGACCCTGGCTAAGATAAACATCAGTGAACAATATAAATCATAAGGAAAACTCTGTACAAGATACTAATAAGATTGGAGAACATCTTCCCTTAACATCTATTGACAGTTCTTTTTTTTTTTTTTTTTTTTTTTTTTAAGGAAATGCTAAAAGATGACCAAGAAGCTTGCAAGTCGTAGGTAAAGCTGTTTATTATTACTAAATTATGTATATATTAAATTATAACCTTTCTCTTATCTAAAGTATATTGAATTTTTCTTGTTTTAGAGGCTTTTAGACAACAATCCCTTGTAATACAGAGAAAGACATGGAACACTCTATAATGGAATGGCTTAGATTTGCAAACACCCGCAAACAAAGAAAAAAATCTTAAAAGGTAAAAAAGTAACATAATGTATTTTGATATACAGAATGAATCACTGAAGATGTTACTAATATTTCTGAAATTGAACGAGAAATTCTTATTTTTCAGCAACTGTTTGGTAAAAATCCGGAAAGATTAATAATCCGTTTGAAAGGAAAGAATAAAAGTTTGAAGAAAAATAGTAAAAGAGTTATATTGAACTAGAGCACCTGTATCGCATTGCCTGAAGAAGAGTTAGAAGGCACCTTAATTTCCTTTATCCGAAGGCTGACTTCAAAAATTCCTTCCTAAGATTCCTTTCTACCCAGCAAGAAAGGACCTATCGAATCGACGTCTAATTGACGTCGAAATCATCGACATTACATCATATCGAAATAATGCTCGAAATTTGAAGCTTATTTCGATGTTTGTGCTCTATGACATTTTTTAAAAGAAGATATTTGTGACATACATTTATCACGCCAGACTTCATTTTTACGGGTACCCGCGGGAAAAAAAGATTATATATAATTATATATGATTATATATAATACAATTATATATGAATTTTGTCTCTATATGATCATATATAATTATATATAATTATATATAAGCATATATGAACATATATAATGATATTATATATATGTAAATATATATAATTATATATGACCATATATAGTCCATATATATTAAAAAGGAACTGTTAACTTCGATAATAAAACATTGATAAATTAAGATATATATTTTTTCAAAAGCTGTAGAATCAAAAGTGAAATGATGATTTATCCCATATAATATAACTTGACACAGCTTGACGTGAGACAGTGCTGTGTCTCTTGATACCTTTTTGATATCACTGTTCGTCAAATTTCAAATACGAGAAACGAATCCTATCGAATGCCATCTATTGGATAATCCGAACTTAAAGTTTATATATGATTATATATAATCATATATAATCTACATGGATAAATGCTTCTTATATATAATTTATATGAAACTCATATATAATCATGTCAAATTGTATATGAAACATTTATATATATTTAAATATATTTTAATCGTCTGTATAATTATATATAATCATATATATAATTATATATAATCATATATAATCATATACTTCCATATAAATCTTATATGTATCCCATACATGAATGCATATATGATCTATTGTTCATATCTAGTTATATTTGGAATTATATATGCCCATATATAATGATATATGGACCCATATATAATTTTATATAAAGCACCAAATTTCATATATAATCACATATAATCATATATATTTATATATAATTATATATAATTATATATAATCTTTTTTTCCCGGGTACGCACAGAGTATGCTGCACATTTTCACTTCCGCACACATATAGGAAACAGGCAACTGAACATGTTACATAATGTGTTGCACATCACGATATAAAGTTGTGTTTCGTAGTAAACCCATTTTTTGTCGCCTTGCCACAATAAGAAACTCTTCTTTCGTTATCTTGTTATAACAGTGCGAGACTGATGCGCGGCATAAGTGTAATGGTTCTAGCGTTATCCCCGCATTCTGTATGTATTATTCATACTCTTCGTAATAAAAACATTCATATCCTTCGTGATAATACATAGGTTTCAATATAATGACATATTTAGACGTGTTTAATTTACATTATTGGTTTCCCGCAAAAGAATTAGAAAATAGTAAAGCAAATATTTCTTCACCAGCAGCGATCAATATCATTTTTCATTTTTTTTTATTTATTCCACTGATATCGAATGAAAAACTTTCGAAGAAAGATTACGAAGTTTATGATTATAGTTATCAGGAGAAGTATTATATTACATTTTCTACGAATGGTGATAAGACTCTTTCTCTGTTCGCTCACATATGTGTATGATTGGTGAAGATTACGGCCGGTATTTATAAGCAGATCTTATTTCAAAACCGTCTTAAAAGTACCCAGCGAGAAATGACCCATCGAATCGACGTCGAATTGACGTCAAAATCATCGATATTACATCATATCGAAATAATGCTCGAAATTTGAAGTTTATTTCGATGTTTGTGCTTTATGACATTTTTTAAAAGAAGAGATTATTTGTGACATACATTTATCACGCCAGACTGTAAACAGGCAAATTATGTATTTTCTGTTAAGACATCAATATTTCATCATTTCGATATCGATTCGAAGCTATTTTGATTTGCCTGTCAAATATAATAACATTGCCATTATACAGAATGCAATATGAATAAAAAATTATATTGTATTGGCAGACATGGATAATATAAAGATTTTATGATTTGAGCATAATAATTGCGTTACAACATTAACTTTTTTAGGCTTCCATTTCCATGAAATAGTTACTTTACAACTGTAAAAGTTACAACAAAATTCCTGTTTGTAATTTGGCAATTGTTTTGAAAATTAAAATATTATACAATAGGTACATTCAGTACTACATTCGCTCATTTATTAAACAAGAAATTAAATTAAGCAACTAATTAAATATTAATATTTGAATATTAATACAATAAGATATATGTATTTACATTTATCTGCCTAATATATACGTAGAAATAAATAATTATTGGTTACAACTTTTAATTAAATTTTTATTTATATTTTAATAAACAATGAGACATATGAATCTTTTTTTGCATTATATGTCGAAATAAAATTATATTTCCAAGTTTCGCTAACATGTTATCAAATATTCAATATTGATCATTAAATATTCAATAATATTTGATAAAATATTGAAGACTAGATTTGTAATGTAATAGTCATTTAATATTATTAGTGTATATTTAATTAGTGTGTTAATTTCATATTTGTTATAAACCAATTTTTAGAAATGTTGTTTGAATTGCATATTTATTTTTACTAACAAAGGACAACGAAAAAGATAATTTTTGATATATTTTACGAATATATAGATATACTATTGAACAATAAGTAGTGGAATGTGAAAATATTCATTTATTTTAACGTATAATACAAAAAAGAGTTTATATGTTTTTTTGCTTCTGATAATCTACTTCAATATAGAGCCGATTTCATAGTCTCCGATTAACTTGATCCTCCGATTAAACTTACTCTTTATCTCCTTCTAACTGTCCCCCTTAAATTAGAAAGAGTCGAAGAGTGAGATTAATCGGAGACGGTGAAATCGGCCCATAGCTGCAGTGAGGAAATAATATTCAATATCGAGTCGAAATCGATTTATTCTGAGTCAAAAAGTCATCGAAAGTTGTGACATGAATCAATCAAAATCGATGAATATTTCAATTACTTTTCGATATATGTTTTCGACGTCAATTAGACGTCGATTTGATGGGTCATTTCTCGCTGGGTAGGATTAATACTTTCTGAGATAATTGGCAGAGATAATTCGCAGAGATAATTGGCACACGAAATAAAACTCATAATAAAATCTATATATGTACGTGTATATATAAATAAAACTACTTTTTTATGGTAATTACAATTAGTGTAGTGCATTTTATTGAAAATAAATACATATTGCCTGAAATAAAAACAAAATATCAATAACAACTTTAAATAAATGTTAGAATTAATATTACGGTAATCTTAATATAACCCACACAGCACACTTTATCTGAGAGACGTCCTACAGACATCATTTTCGGATATCGCAATAACCGCAGGACATCCCAAAATGATCTCAGATATCCGGTGGATATCCATTGGATGCACAAGTGTCCGGCTATTTAGCATCTTGCAGACATCTTAGATGACGTCCACAGGATATCTGAGGCAGATCGAAAAATATCGCAAGATATTAATTAACTCCCAAAAAAATATTCTATTGTTTAGTGGCTCCCGCTTGATTTTAGAGGATTTTCCTCTGAAATACGGTCTCAAGAAGATATTTTAAAATCTAGAAGAATATCCTCTAACCATGAGACACTAGACTTAAGATTGCAGTCCTCTTAATGCTAGAGGACTGACACTGATTTCCGATATTCACCCGACATAAAAAAAAAATTATTTATTTCGAAATTTTATTACTATTTTTTAAGTAAATTTGTTTCTTAAGATGCAGTCTATGATTATAAATATTTTCTGGTATCTGAAAAAACACTTACCTTGGTGGGATTCGAACTCGGGACCTCTGGATCGTGACCCAACTGCCTTACGTGGTAGACTACTTCTTAATTTAATGTGAGCGTTATATATAGTCTACATATGTCATAACCAGCGCAAATATATAATTTTTCAAAAATCATCTTAAGAAACAAATTTAGTTTAAAAAGAGTAATAAAATTTTAAATTAGATATATGATATAATATTTCTTAATGTCGGGTGAATGTCAGATACCAGTGCCGGCTTATTATGAAATTTTGTGTTCGTAAATATATTTATGAAAAAAGTATATTTATAAAGTTAAAACATATTCTTATCAAATTCTTACAAGGGCTTCATTAGACGAAAATAAGGAAACCTTTCTTATGGAATCCCTACCCACACAGCACACGATGTCCAATGGACGTCTAAGGACGTCCACTGGACGTCCTGGACGTCCAGTCGACGTCTATGGACGTCCAATGGACATCGTGTACTGTGTGAGTAATAAATAATGATCGGGACCTTATCCGGTTAGCCCTAATAAAGAAGTATTTATGTAGTTAAAACATCCTTATCAAATCTTTACAAGGGCCTTATTAGATAAAATAAGGAAACCTTTCTTATGGAATCCCTAATAAATAATGATCGGGACCTCATCATGTTAAAATAAGGAAATCTTTCTTTTGGCATCCCTAATAAGTATGATCGGGGCCTTATGTTATGTAAGGCCATCCCTAACAAATTTCTACACGGGAATATCTTGCATATCCTCTAATTTTAAGAGGCTATTCGGATTATTATAGTAGAATTTGCTATAGAGGAATTTACTCTTGATTATAGACTACGAATCCACTCTTTTATAAAGTAATACGTATTACTTAAAGAAAAATATTCTTCATGTAACATTTTTGCTTAGAGGAAGTGCTAAGAGGAATTCCCCACTTATCAGTAGAATATTTTTTTTTTAGTGAAGGATATCCTTCAGAAGATCTCGTAAGATAGCTTATGCAACGGATATGACAAAATATTTAGATATCGTGAGATTATAATAGGATATCTCACGATATCCTATTGGAATGTCCCGGGCAGAACCTGCTGGGATATCCGTGGGATCGTATTTGGAAATCTGGGACAATTTGGGATATCCCCAGGATACAGTGTGCTGTGTGGGAATATTGTAATAAAGTTGATAGTACGTTTAAATTTTTATCTCAAAAACATTACAGGAATGATAGAAAAACCTTAGCGCAATGTTATTTGCAACGTTATGGCACTCCTATTTCAACATTACTGAAATTTCGGAATCGTGGTCAAAGTATGTTCATAATAATGTTCTATACAACATTAAGAACTACATATTTAACAACATTACAAGTTCTAGAATATCGTTGCAATAACATTGTAATAATGATTTTTTGCTTACTGGGCAGTCTGCAGCTAAGTGAGGTGTAGCCGTGTAGCGTTGTAGCGATTGATGCGATGAAGAGATGGAGCCAAAAGAAAGATATAACGTGAGAATGCTGAGAGGGAAAATGAAAGGAAAATTCTCAAAAATAAAGGTTGTCAATGCGCGAGAGAATAATTATACCGCTACCATACAGCGCAGAGAAAAGACATGTGCAAGTGAGGTTAGAAAGAATAATTAACATTGTTTACTTTTTGATTTTCAAGGTTTGATTGGCAAATAATTGAAACTTATTGTTTATATAGGTACAAAACAATTCTCCGGAATGTTTGCATTTTACTTATTTACGTGTAATACAGCATTTGAAACTTCGCGCGATTTTGACACTCGGAAGATCATTCGCCTAACCTGTCGTACGTCATATTAAAACTACAATATCTTTTATAACTCATCGTCAACACCAAGTTTTCTTCTTATCATTAGAAAGATTATTATTTTAACTACAATTCCTTAGTTTTTTGTTTACCTGGCTCGCAAACTTGCCAAGAAAATACATCACTTCCGGTAAAAATTTTAGTGTTTACCATATGCCCTGTGTTAAAAATGCGAAATTTAATACTGATATTTTTAAAATTTTTATCGTCAACCTATGCTAAAGTTTTGGGCATCGGTTCGTTGTGGTTCACTTTACAACATAATTTAATTTCATAAAGATCTGTCGTTTTATGATCGAGGTAAGAGCCTCCTTAAGACATTACCCAGCGAGAAATGACCCATCAAATCGACGTCTAATTGATGTCGAAAACGTATATCGAAAAGTAATTGAAATATTCATCGATCTCAATTGAAATGTGGTACCACTTTCGATGACTTTTCAATTCAGAATAAATCGATTTCGACTCGATATTGATTATTATTTCCTCACTGCAGATATGGGCTGATTCACCGTCTCCGATTAACATGATTAAACTCTTCGGCTCTTTCTAAGGGGGGGGGGGGGGGAGATCCATAGACTTGCAAGTTGCGAGGAGAAGGCGGATGAATTGATGAGGGGGATTATTTAAAATTGGGAGAATATCTCTTGGAGATTGAGGAAAGGTTTCCTCAATGTATTTGACTAAATAAGAGGCTTTACTACAATCCGCAATTAAATATTACATAATTAATATTTTGCATTCGGTTGCCGCAAGGGCAGCGTTCGGCTGATGACAAAGAACGTCTGGCGTAGCGTGGACATAAAGTAAAGCATACATAGAAAAACGTAAGACGTAAAAGACTGTAAGATATATAGCCTTTCGCGATTTACATTATTCTCTACCTTATTTTAGTCTATTAACAACCTTCCGAAGTTCCGATCACGGACTTATATCCAGTTGCAGCACTGCTGTTTGGCGCCGTCGGTGCTCAACGAAATATTCAAGTCGTTGCTCGGTTGTCGGGTTGTTTGCGCACGCTCAGCAAAAACGGCTCATACATATAACGCAAGTAATAAAAAGCTGTGTTCAGCAGAGAAAACTACTTTGCAATTGTTGTAAAATTTGTGAATGTGATTGGTGTATGCTTTTAATTTTGGCCGAAACTAAGAGCAATACACCAATCAAATTCACGAATTTTACAACTGCAGTTGCAAAGCAGCTTTCTGCTGAATACAATTATAATTAGTATAATGCCTGTATATACAGATGCCTATATATATAAAAAATTTTTTACTTTCTGTCTTTAATATTTATTTTTAATTATTTAATTTTTTTATTTAATTTAGTTATGTTTAAAAAGTAATGGCAAACACGGCAGGTTTGTCTAAAATTCTTAAATAGGTGAGCGACAGAAAGAGAGTTCCTTTGAAGTCAATTTTGTCTGTATTATGTGTAGTTATCTTTAAAAAATATATATATATGTTGACGCGAAAGAAAAATTGAGAGTAACTAAAAAGTTTTTACATTATTTGAAATGAAAGCAAACCAAATCAGTAATCTGTCCTGAAGATAGAATAGAAAATAAATGAACTGAAATAAAAAACCAGATCTTACAGGACGGAATTAAGATGTCTGGGTTACTGATTGAAAATGTGAGTCCAAATGTTTACTGAAACGTAATACCGATTATGAAAAAAAAGAAGTAAGAAAGAAAAATGAAAAGAGAGGGGGGCCTCCTGCATTAATGTCTATAAGATCGGTTCTTGGGCTAGAATTTCAAGCCAGAGCCACAAGAATGAAAGTAATTCTCAGATCTCAATACGAATATAAACTCTAGCAGAGGTACTTTTTTCACTAATGTCTGTCTTCAAATATGGCGTCTCAAAGAGAATCTCTTAAGGGCCCCGCTCGCTGGACCGGACTCTTCGCCTCGAACCTCCCTCTCGGACGGTAGCTGCCGCAGCTCTCCCTTTCCTGGCGGTGAGCTCTTTCTGGTGATCCGACTCTCGCTCGGTTGGTCTCCAGGACACGCGCCGCAACGATCAATCCGTCAAGAAAGAGGTAACGGACTCGACACGTTCGAAGAAACGCAAGCCAGTGCGGCCATGACACCTAACGACTGAGGAAGGAGGCGAGGGCTCTTTGAGAGTGGCGACTCGCGCGTCGCGCCATCTAATGTGAAACGATCAGGCGTTGTAAAACGCGAAAAGAATTCGAGCGCAATATCTGAACATATTATTTAATTTTTAATAAGTCCAATTATTAATTCTTATTTTCATAATTGAACTTATTTTTTATTTTGATAAATGTAAATACAAATATCTTATTATATTAATATTTAACATTAATAATTTAATTAGTTGCTTAATTTAACTTCTTGTTTAATAAATGAGCGGATGCAGTACTGAAAATGTACCTATTATATAATATTTTAATTTTTATAATTGTCAAATTACAAACAGGAATTTTGTTGTGACTTTTACAGTTATATAAAGTAACGATTTAATGGAAATGGAAGCCTAAAAAATTAATACTGTAACGCAATTATTATAATGCTCAAATCATAAAATATTTACATTATCCATGTCTGCCAATACAATATAATTTTTTACTCATATTGCAATCTATATAATGACAATGTTATAATATATTTGACAAGCAAATCAAAATAGCTTCGACTTGATGTCGAAATGATGAAATATCGATGTCTTAACAGAAAATACATAATTTGCCTGTTTACAGTCTGGCGTGATAAATGTATGTCACAAATAATCTCTTCTTTTAAAAAATGTCATAAAGCACAAACATCGAAATAAACTTCAAATTTCGAGCATTATTTCGATATGATGTAATATCGATGATTTTGACGTCAATTCGACGTCGATTCGATGGGTCATTTCTCGCTGGGTACTTTTAAGACGGTTTTGAAATAAGATCTGCTTATAAATACCGGCCGTAATCTTCACCAATCATACACATATGTGAGCGAACAGAGAAAGAGTCTTATCACCATTCGTAGAAAATGTAATATAATACTTCTCCTGATAACTATAATCATAAACTTCGTAATCTTTCTTCGAAAGTTTTTCATTCGATATCAGTGGAATAAATAAAAAAAAATGAAAAATGATATTGATCGCTGCTGGTGAAGAAATATTTGCTTTACTATTTTCTAATTCTTTTGCGGGAAACCAATAATGTAAATTAAACACGTCTAAATATGTCATTATATTGAAACCTATGTATTATCACGAAGGATATGAATGTTTTTATTACGAAGAGTATGAATAATACATACAGAATGCGGGGATAACGCTAGAACCATTACACTTATGCCGCGCATCAGTCTCGGACTGTTATAACAAGATAACGAAAGAAGAGTTTCTTATTGTGGCAAGGCGACAAAAAATGGGTTTACTACGAAACACAACTTTATATCGTGATGTGCAACACATTATGTAACATGTTCAGTTGCCTGTTTCCTATATGTGTGCGGAAGTGAAAATGTGCAGCATACTCTGTGCGTACCCGGGAAAAAAAGATTATATATAATTATATATAATTATATATAAATATATATGATTATATGTGATTATATATGAAATTTGGTGCTTTATATAAAATTATATATGGGTCCATATATCATTATATATGGGCATATATAATTCCAAATATAACTAGATATGAACAATAGATCATATATGCATTCATGTATGGGATACATATAAGATTTATATGGAAGTATATGATTATATATGATTATATATAATTATATATATGATTATATATAATTATACAGACGATTAAAATATATTTAAATATATATAAATGTTTCATATACAATTTGACATGATTATATATGAGTTTCATATAAATTATATATAAGAAGCATTTATCCATGTAGATTATATATGATTATATATAATCATATATAAACTTTAAGTTCGGATTATCCAATAGATGGCATTCGATAGGATTCGTTTCTCGTATTTGAAATTTGACGAACAGTGATATCAAAAAGGTATCAAGAGACACAGCACTGTCTCACGTCAAGCTGTGTCAAGTTATATTATATGGGATAAATCATCATTTCACTTTTGATTCTACAGCTTTTGAAAAAATATATATCTTAATTTATCAATGTTTTATTATCGAAGTTAACAGTTCCTTTTTAATATATATGGACTATATATGGTCATATATAATTATATATATTTACATATATATAATATCATTATATATGTTCATATATGCTTATATATAATTATATATAATTATATATGATCATATAGAGACAAAATTCATATATAATTGTATTATATATAATCATATATAATTATATATAATCTTTTTTTCCCGCGGGTACCCGTAAAAATGAAGTCTGTATAGCGGTTCCAATCGTTTTCCAGCGGTAGTCAACGTGTTAAATTCGAAACTTACAATACTAGACACCACAGACGCGCGCTTCGCGCGCGCTATTTAGCTTTAACATTATGCTTTTACTATTACACTATTAACTTCTTGATACACACAACTGTCAAAATATACGATGACAGCTGCAAATGAAGTAAGCGCAGCGAGAAAACCAATTGGCATCGCAGAAAAGCGGCAACAATAAATTTCGAGATATGCGAGTATCGACTTAACATGCCTTTTTAAAGAAAGGAACTTAGGACCTGGAAGCTTTTACGAGACTTTAATACTGAAGTCCTCTTTAGAACCTACAAGTAGCATTTTGTGCGTTTTCTGCTATTTTAGAGACGCTAAGTAGGACTAAAGTTTCCATGTAAATTAAACCTACATTGATTCTCTAGCATCTACAGATGTTAGAAAATTTAGGTCGAAAATAGGTCTATTTCGACTCGGGTTTGCCCCAAAATCAAGGTCTTGGTCAGTCTTCCTTTCAAACACGAGCTATTCCTTCACGATTTTTGTCAAAAACTTTTCTTTTTGTTGTGGGAATTGTAACTAGCTTATCGCTTGCAAATTTGTGCAATTCTTCGTTCGGTATCGGTTTGGCGCCGATTTATTAATAAGTATAAGCATATACCTGTGTCAGAGAACGCTCGTTTGAGAACGTTTGTTGAAGAGCACTCAAATACTCGCAGCGCGCACCAAAATCGCACTGTAGCGTTATCAGCGGCGAATGCCGGTGGTATATGTGAACTGTACGCTGGTCTATTATACTTATCCTATATATCAGTTTCTGCCCGATTCAAGGCATGATACGGGTTCGCATGGATGGGAGACTGTTTCTGCAAATAAACAAACAGATGTCCCGGAGTCGCTACGATATCGCTGATCTGGAAACGGACACACACACAATCGAGAAAGGGTGAAGATAACTGTATTACTTCGATTTTCTTTTTGGATCTTTAAGGGGATCCTGGATACCGACAAAAACAGTCAGAGCTCGTTCTTTGAAACGGCTTTATAGATCGCAAAATCCTTTTACAGGAGTAAAGTATAGGTACTAATGAAGAGTGGGAATGTAAAATAATTAATTGAAAAAAATGTAAAAATGCATAACCTTATTTTCTAATATAAACAGTTGTATAAGTAATATGTACGAAATGAAATGTTCCCACTCTTCAGAAGACGTGCACAAACAATAACGTACCTTTGAAATTGAGATTGAAAGCCTGGAATAAAAATGAGAGCTTCGAAGAAATTATAACCTATAACCATGTCTATCCTTGTCTATCATCATTGTCTATACAAGGACAGATATAGAATTTGGTCGGTAATACAGACGGCTCCAGGATCCCCTTAAACAAAAAATCTGAGAAATAATGTTTATGCAGGATGATTCAAAAGGTTACTGCCAAATTTAAGAAGCGTATAAAAGGGTCAAAATAGATCAACTTTCGATTAAGGATCTATGTTCTTCGATGTCAATCCTGAGTCAGTACTTACAGGCCTTTGAATGTATGGAACTTGAATAATAGACCAATGAAATAATCGTAATTTGCTACTCGTTTATTAGCTTTATTTTGTTTTTATTAAGGTTTGTTTTTGTTAAGGATTACATTAGCATAAACTGAATTTACAAAAGGTGTTCGAATTGGCGATATGGAACATTTAATGCAAGCATTGCATGGTCGAACAAACTCTGGCGCACTCTCTCAAATATCCCAGGGATCTCACGTAATCCTTAACACAACTTTAATAAAAACAAAATAAAGCTAGTAGGAGAGTAGCAAATTATGATTATTTCATTGGTATATTATTCGATTTCCATACATTTAAAGGTCTATACTGACTCAGGATTACTTCGGAGAATATATAGGTTCCTAATCAAAGGTTCTACTTTGATCCTTCTATACGCTTCTTAAGTTTGGCAGTAAACTTTTGAATCACCCTGTATATATATATATAGATATACGCATGTATTTACAAATTTAAATACGGCCGTTTCCTCCTCCTACATTATAGTTGACATATTTCGTATATCGAAGAGGAAAAACGGAAAAAAATTTTTGTGAGATGTTTAAAGAATGTTGCTTAAAAGGCAATGTAACATCGATTACCGTAAAGTTAAATAATTTCTATTCGAATCGCAACTTTGTCTAAACGTTAGAGTGTTAGACGATCGACTTTAATCAAACTTTTTTTAACTTAATCGTGATCGATTCAATGGATAGAACTATCTACAAGATTTCTAACTCTGTATATGATTCGTCGGTGCTAATCTAATTTTTTCTCCATGTGTCAAACAATAAATTAATATCTACAGTCTTTATAAATACAAATATGCAATTATAATTATACTCTGATTTAAAAACCGAAAATTATTTATGGCTATAAATATCTGCCGAAGTTACAAGTTTCTGAGTTAAGAGTAATTTGTTCTTATTATTAATAATATCATGTATCATTGCTATCTGTCATGTATTATCTAACTTTATTTTATTAAAAAACGAGAAGATATCTTATCACAAACACCTGTTGCCGCAATTGCGTCTTCCTGGAAATGCACAGCTTATAGGCAAATAAATGCTCATCGCTGAGTTTGTATGTAACATTACGATATAATATATTTTTATAATCCTCCCAAAATCCACGAATTGCAATTAACACTTTGATCAAATTACGATTAATTTAATCGACGATTAACTTATTAAATAACACATTTACAATTTTGTTAAAATAGAATTAATACAGTGTCGGCCAAAATTATTAGGCACTCATTATGCTGTACTGAATCTAATACCAGGAAATACTTCTATTGTTTAAAAGGTATTTATTAAAGTGTTCATTATTATAAACGCGTTTATGTGTTTATTTTTTTCAAAAATAAATGTTATTTTAGAAAAACTTTTAAAGATGTATGTCTTTTAAAGATGTATAGCTATATGTAGTATAATTTTGTTTTCTTGATTAAACAGTGTAGAGCTAATCTCAGAAATTATTCATAAGCAACATAGTATCATTGGGACAGAAAAAGCGTAAAAATCGCAATTTTGTCCCATTTTTGTACTTAATATTGTTTAAATAAATCATTAAAAAATTGAAAAGAAAATATAAACAGAAAATCTTAAAAAACCGTAATTGCAATTCTGGATGTCATAGAAGTGTACCATAAAAATTTAATTCATTTTTACCGTACATGAGCAGAGATACATATTATGATATTTACATGCACTGTAAAAAAAATTTTGTAAAATTACAACTATTATAGTGGGTAATTTTGAGACCCACTATAATAGATGTAAATTTCCACACATGTTAATTTGTGTAATTGTAATACAAAATTACTTTTTCCTTCCGTACTGTAATTTTGTAAAATTACAACTATTATAGTGGGTCTCAAAATTACCCACTATAATAGTTGTAATTTTACACAATTTTTTTACAGTGTGGGAAGTACATCTATATTACATATACAATTTTTGTAACTTTTAAAGCAAATATCTCAGAAACGGGTCGGACAATCGATCGCAAATTTAACACAGGTTTTTGGGATATATAAGTGCACAATCTCTGTAAATTTCAGCTTTATCCCTTTATTTTAACATATAAGCGACATACATCTTTAATAGGGTACCTTATAATTTTGCATTTCCAGGTAGACGCAATTATGACAGCAGATATTTGTGATAAGATATTTTCTCGTTTTTTAATAAAAAGTAATTTTCATTATCATTTTAAATCGGAAGCTGATAAAGTTAGATAATAAGTGATAGCAATAATACATGATATTAGTAATAAGAACAAATTACTCTTAAATGCCAATTCAGAAAATTGCAACTTTGGGCAGGTATATATAGCCGTAAATAATTTTCAGTTTCTAAATCAAAGTATCATCATAATTGCATATTTGTGTTCATATACAAATCGTTATTCCACTACCTGGATTAAAATTTTACAAATATTTCATAAATTCGTGTTTGAACAGATTTGTGATCTGATTATTTCGTAGATTGTAAATAATCTTTAATTTTTTAAACAGAATTTATAGTCAATTAATCACCCCAACATAGATATAGTACTTATATTTTAATATTTCGTTTAGATTTATTTATTTGCACTTTTTCAGATCAATAACAATCCCGTAATACTCTTGTTAATTTTGTAATTGTTATTAAAATTCTTAGGAAATTCTTTAATTTGAAGAATACTTACAATTAGAATAGTTATTTGTGCAACAAGTGCTGGAAGATGAAAATTCACGGGTGCGGAGTTGACGCACGAGCCGAAGGCGAGTGCGGTCACCGCACCCGGGAATTTTCAACTTCACGCACGTGTTGCACACTCTATTTTATGTTGCAAGTGCGTGGAAAGTGGTCCATCCCGCACGCGTCGCGTGCGAAATGTGCCACTTTCCATGCACGTGTGACATAAAATATTTTAAAAACGCCCTTTATCATACACCTATTTTTATTTGCGTAATATTCATATATTGAAATTTTCTACATCCATATATAAGTTCATCTGTGTCTCTTATTAAAAAAGAAAAGCTCGGCAATTTCAATACTTTCCGACGAAACGAATTCAAACAGTTCGTAAACACCTTGCTACATTTCGAATTAAGAATTGAATTTTGTCGCAGAGGTTGTTTTGGAAGAGAGTGGAGAACAGAATAAACGTATTTATGTCGAGTCTTTATCTCAGTACAAATAATTCATTATAGTTTATCAGTCTCGCTTTCTGAGAAACGGTTACTCCTCGATTTCCGTCCGAGTAGTCTACGGAAGGAGAAA
Source organism: Temnothorax rugatulus (assembly GCA_035220575.1). NCBI lineage: Eukaryota > Metazoa > Arthropoda > Insecta > Hymenoptera > Formicidae > Temnothorax > Temnothorax rugatulus. The sequence continues at coordinate 80,597 of JASTWL010000373.1, read as the reverse complement.
GTTCATCCCGAACGGATAAGCCCGTCTCTTCTACTCGCATTCTAATCATTGATTTTGGTGCTGTCTAACGACTCACTGATATTTCTGCTTTCGCCACTGGTATCACTATAGTACTGCTGTCAATGTTGTCAAAACATTGCGATCTACGATCTCCTAACTTCGAAGAAAATAAGGAATATGAATATGAAAAGACAGGTACAACCAAACTTTCATTATTGTCATATTACCATTATTGTAATATTTGTTTTTAATTCAATAAACCCTGAATCGAAGAAAAGGTACTAGCTGTATACGGGACGCTAAAAGTAACCGACGAAAGGGAAGGTTCGACTAATCGGAGTGTTCGGGTATATGCATCGTTGTCGTAGACGCTATTGCTGCTATTAGTAGTTATAGTACTGCTACTGCAACTGAGGCTGTTACTATCGGCACTGAAGTCGTCAATGTAAGAAATTTTCCGACAATGGATGATTCGATTTGCGTTCTGATCGAGCTTCATCTGCAAACGACGAAAAACCGATTCCCGTTGTTCGAGTCGATGCTGCGTCTTCATATAGCTACTCCTTTCGGTCTTGGCCCGTTCGATCTCTTCTTCCAACTGCAAACTCTCCATCTGCAAGAAGAGTTCGTTCTCCTTGCCACGAAATTCTGTTTAACAATCTTCCATTCGTCTTTCCAAATGCCTTCGAGCTTTCTTCAACATATCTCGCTCGCCCTTTGAAAAAGGAATTCCACGTAATTCTTTTAGGTGAAGAAAATGGAAATTTTAGGATAGCGTCAGTAGTTAAAGTGTGCTAATGTCTAAGAAATATTTTTGAAGGTAATAAACTGTAATTATCCGCTTTGACAAGAAACTCAAATTTGAAGTCTTCTAATTAATTTTATTGGTGTTATGATATATTTCATGTTATAATATATATGTCGTAGGCTTATAGAAAAATCAGCCCGTTAGCTAAACTCCTAGGAATTTAAAAACGTACAGACGTTTATAAAATATTTTTTAGACACATATGTCTAAAAGAGAATCACTAATTCTTTTTATAATATTTCCTTTTACAATGCAAGTTTACAGATTGATAAAAAAATGAGTGAACAGTATAAAAAACACTTATAAAACGTATATATGCAACTTCTATATAATCTCTCTTCTTCACTGTTATTTATAAAAATAAAAGAGTAAACAAATCTCCCCTCTTCTTCTTTGCGCGTGTTTGTGTGTGTCAATTATATTCGCAAGCTTCATAAAATTGTGAGCAACAACGAAACTTTTTAGACTAATTTACGTGTGGCTAATTCGACAACGGTTTATTTGAAATATGTGGTAAAAACAATGTCTTCTTGATGAATCGAATAACTGATCAGCAGTGGCGGATTTACCCTACACTAACTATGCGCTGAAGCGTAGGGATTTGGGGGCGGCAAGATTGTAATTTTCCTTTCCAAATTTGAGCATGAGCCCTGTCCTAGACAGGGTTTAAAGTCGTATAGCGAGTATTCGCTTCGCGCTTTGCTGATTAATCTATGTAAAAAATGCCAAAAGAAACATATTTTTGATAAAATATGTTTCTTTGGAGACAACTTTTTTTATTAGTTCCATTCTAATATATTATAGAAATATTTAATAATAAAACAGTTCGAAAAATGAGTTGATAATTAAAATTGATCTGCAGCCAAGTTTGAGGGGCGGCAAAATTTTAAATGCGTAGAGCGGCGGAGTTTGGTAAATTCGCCACTGAATTGATGGTAACATAATTCTGCTGTATCTTCGTATATTTCTATTGTAAGTGGAAAAATTGATTAATTTGTTGATTCTCCAAGGAAATTAGTGCACGCTGGACAATAATGCCTGTGGACTCGACTAGAATCCGTGCAATAAGAACACGGTGCACAACAACAGCATCTGCGAAAGGACGTCAGATTTAATACTTTTTCTGGTAAAATTCTCTTACCCCATATTTCGAAATCTTACCCGCATGCACAGAGTAGTAACGCAAGCAGATGTGTTTTCGTGTTTGCTTCCAATACTACGCGCGTACTTATGTCAGCATGGCAATGTGGACATATTATATGTTGACTTTCCTTGCTGAACACCATCCTCGTTAAAACCGTATGTACCGTTTCTGTGACCACATTAAAGTAGTATTAATCTTGGATAATTAGGTAAAATATTGCCTGTATTTATTATTGTATGTATGCATTTATATAATATAATTATTACTTAAAATTCTATTTTCATGATTTTACACTTACGTGGTAGTGGCATTATCGGTGGTGGCTGCGGATTAGGGTATGGTTATAATGTGTAACTTGATTGTTGCTTCTCTTTTTTCATTACAATTGTCTACTCTTTCGTTATTATCTAATTGCAAAGAAATACAAGATAAATTATAATTTGATGTAACGTTTAATCATCTGCTTGAATCTAGGTGGTTCTCATTCGGGGGGAGGGGGGTACAGTTTAAAATTTAAAATTTTCTGTGATTAGGTAAACTGGGACTCGGTTCTTCGTGGTTATGAGTCTGACATTTTATCACACTGGACTACACCTCTGATTAGGTAGCAGTATTAGGTTGTTAATAAAGAACCATATATAAAATTCAAATTTTAATCATGAAGCCAATGGCCTAATACTCGGAATATAGGCCGTAATATTACTTTTATTTAGCTATTGCTTTTGATGAGCGATAAATACGTTCTACTTATTATCTGGTTATATTCTTAGTGCTGCAGTATTTAGTTTTCAGAAGAAGTAATTCATTGTTTTCAAGTATTTCATATTCTTACCTAAAGAATCATAGTAAACTAGTCTATAAAAATAAAAGTAATTACTTGTTCGCTGAGATAGAACTGTTTCTAAAATAAATATGTTTATTTAAATTAAGAACATGGATTTACTTGAAGCAAGAATAACTTCTGTCTTCCAACTATATTTTGTTTCCTTCGATAAAGTAATATTCTTGAAAGAAGAATAAATTCTTCTTTTGAACACAAAATGATGAGATTTTCAAAGACTTTTGCCAAGAATAACTTGAAATTATTATTAAGAAAATATTTCTTTATTGAAGAAAACTATTACTTAAAACAAATAAAATAAAATAAGTAATTGCTTTCCTTGGCTATAGAATAATATTTTTCTGTGTGTATATACGTTTTCATCATAACACTAAAACATTTTATCGCAATATATACAAGGTTGCAATGTTGTTAAGCAATGGAGTTAAAAGGAAATAACAATAAAAGAACAGATCAAGTAATAAAAATAGAACATTGGGGTAGATTAATGTCAATTGCATAATTAACTTATGCATATTACAGTTGTAATGATATACGCAGTCTGGAAAGTCGAGTTTTACAAGAGGGGGGGCTAACTTCACGCGCATATGTCTTTTTTTCGTTATTATTAGTTACAATTTTGACTAACAACCAACGGGAATAGACTACCAAACACCACCAAACGACCACCAAACGAATGGTAATAGTCATTATTGGATTTTCAGTAGTGGGGGGGGGGAGGGGAGGCAACTTCACACAGCTTTGATCTCGCGCGTTGATTGTTTCTCACTTTTCCAAGTATAATGGCTGCGCTCGAATGAGACGCGGATCCTTACCGGAAGGAGGAATCCCGTTGCACACCAGGCACAAGCTGGTCCCGGGCTTGTCCAAAATTCTAATGCTCGCAGCCGCCTCAAATGATCGAACGGATCCGTATTGTCATTGGAAGCGTGTCGACGTAGCAGCGAAACGCCATTCCGTCGTGGTACTCGGTGATGCTTCGCGTACCGCTGAGATCGCGTCAACGAAACCTGCCACTGCCGGCCGGGGCGAGAAGACGATCGAGGACTCGACTGACTGCCCGTCCTCGGGAGGGGAAGGGTCAGTGATGAGGAATCGATGAAGGATTATTAGCATGGCTACGCGACTCAGCCCCCGAAATTCGAAGGTGAACGCTCTTGAGCAGCGGGGCTATCTCATGGCAAGAAGATCGGACAGGTTGTTCATTGTTCCCTCTTGTCTTTCGTTTCTCTTGCGCGTTTTAATATTTTTCCGCCTCTTCGTTTATTCTTGCGATAGCACTTTCTCCAATTTGTACAATGGCTTTTGGCCGCTATTTAATCAGTCTCTTGACTGTTTCCTAAATTATATTTATTACATAAAGCTGATCTCTATCTCTTTTCATTCTCATCCTCTTCACTTTTTGAAGAATTATCTTGTTGTTTGATTGTTTAAAGTTGTTTAATCGACTGCGCCAGATACCATGACTACAAATTTTGCGTTTTTACCGTACGCGTTTTTTTAAATGCAAAAGAATATGTGTCAAACATTTTATAATACTTTTGTAATTTTTCTATTCTACTAAAAACTCCCCTACACAGATCTATTCTAAGGGGATCCTACCCATACAGCACAAAATGTTTTCAAAAAATATTTTTGGATATTTTTGTAAAAATATTGCAAGAAACATTTTAAAGTTGTTTTTAGTTATTTATATAACACGTGCGTGGAAAGTGGCCCGTTCCGCGCGCGCCATCTGTGCGACAAATGGCCAATTCCATACACTCGTCGAAACAGTGCGGTAATGTTACATTACCGCACTGTTTCGACTCGTGTGCGGAATTGGCCATTCGTCGCACAGATGATGCGCGCGCGCAATGGGCCACTTTCCACGCACTTTGTAATATAAAATAGGGTGTGTAACACGTGCGGGTTGAGAATTGGACACTCGTGCGGGTGATCGCACTCGCCTTCGGCTCGTGCGTCCACTCCGCACTCGTGTCCAATTCTCAACTTCCCGCACTTGTTACACAAATAACTATTGTGCAACAAGTGCTGTAAGATGAAAATTCCCGGGTGCGGAGTTGACGCACGAGCCGAAGGCGAGTGCGGTCACCGCACCCGGGAATTTTCATCTTTACGCACGACTTGCATACCCTATTTTATGTTGCAAGTGCGTGGAAAGTGGTCTATCACGCACGCGTAGCGTGCGCAATGGGCCACTTTCCATGCACGTGTGACATAATAGTTATTTGTGCAACAAGTGCTGGAAGATGAAGATTCACGGGTGCGGAGTTGACGCACGAGCCGAAGGCGAGTGCGGTCACCGCACCCGGGAATCTTCAACTTCACGCACGTGTTGCACACCCTATTTTATGTCGCAAGTGCGTGGAAAGTGGTCCATCCCGCACGCGTAGCGTGCGGAATGTGCCACTTTCCATGCACGTGTGACATAATGTAACATTACCGCACTGTTTCGACGAGTGTATGGAATTGGCCATTTGTCGCACAGATGGCGCGCGCGGAACGGGCCACTTTCCACGCACGTGTTATATAAAGGAATATTTTAAAATGATTTAAAAACCTTCTGTGGTAATATTTTTAAGAATATTTTAAGAATTTTTTAAAAATGTTTATAAAAATGTTCTTCTTTATTACCCAGACAATATTTTCTTAAATATTTAAAATACATTTTTGAAATATTAATTTAAATCTACATATTTATTGTTTTATAATCTGTTTATTTATTATTGGTTTCATAATCTTTTTTCAAATATTTTTGAAATATTATGAAATATTCTTAATTAAGGTAGTGCTTTCGCAACCGGCGCTAGTCAAGTAACAGTCCGTCATAAGGTAAATTGAAAACAAACATATTGCAACATCCCAATAATTATAATAATATAAAATGATTTTACACGCACGATTTAATCGTATTTAATTATTTACTAATTAAAAAAATATCACAATAGTAGTGTGGTTGGACTCGATTTAGGTTAGGTCTGGCATGACGGTACGAGTAAAGCAATATGCGATTGGATCCACTACTTATTTATCCTCGTATATCAGAGCAAAACATTCGCCAAGCCCTTATTTTCAAGATACGTACGAAATTCGGAAACTTCAGGGAATATTTTAAGACATTAATAACACAGGCCCACAAAAAAAGAAAAGTTGTCTGCGCCATGGACTAGACCATGGTATTCCCATGTATTTTCGCCTGCTGAAACCGAATATGACCTTACTTTTGCCCCTACACGTCAGGATTTTTTTCTACAGTCAAAAACAGGGTGTTTTGTAGGGGTAAAACACCTTGTTTTTGGCTGTAGAAAAAAATCCTGACGTGTAGGGGCAAAAGTAAGGTCATATTCGGTTTCAGCAGGCGAAAATACATGGGAATACCATGGTCTAGTCCATGGCGCAGACAACTTTTCTTTTTTTGTGGGCCTGTGTAATGTATTCATCTAATCGCTAAGTACATGTATTATTCGTTGAAAACCTCGGCCGTGGTGATTTGCATCATTCTATCTTTCTCGTTCATTAGATGTAAACAAGGATAGAATGACAATAGCACGCTCCGCGAACGCACATTTAGAATGACTTATTTCTTGTAAAGTGTCGCTAACCTCACCTGATTTTTCGTACACATGCCCCTTATTACTGTATACTTAACATATATCAAATTTAGGTACCTATCTATAATACTTATATTCTCATGAAAGGACTACCTTAAGAAACTCTGGTAAAAATTACCGTTAGAAACGGATAGAACGTGCATTTTATCCGTTTCTGACTGTTTTACTTATTTCTTTCCCTGCAATTACGGATAGAAACAGATGAAAAGTGTTGCAGATTCTATAAGACTGTGTACGCAAATACGGTGAGGAAGCAAGGCTAACTGCATCTAACTGATTCCTAACGGAACGGAACTTCTATCTGAACCTATGCGCAGACGAATTATGAATCCTATCCGTTTTTATACGTAGCCAATTTTGAATGTCTATCCGCATTTGATTGCAAAACCAGGCAGGATATCTATCTGCATTTGCATGCAATTATGATTTGCCCGCTCTATCCGTTTCTAACTGCAAATGCATTTTATTCATTTCTTATTACTGCAAATACATGTACAATGTGGGAGATTTGTAGTTATATATATATATATATATATATATATATATATATATATATATATATATATATATATATAAGGTAGATTCTACCTTTAAACGCCAGAAGCAGGGATTCCTTCAGTTACGACACTGTAATTTTTCTGGTTGTCGCCTGACAGAACGCCTGCTTATATATTATGGCTGGTTGTATTTTAAGTGTAAGAAACGCTTTCCAACATGCGCCGCCTAGCGGCGTCGCACAGTGGGAAATTCCGTGCTGTTTTTGGACAAAATTCTTGTGACAACACAATTTTTAAGATATCCCGTTGATTTTTTTTTTTAAATGCTCAGGAAGACTTGTGTATTAATGCAGTACTGCGGAAATATATTTGTCGCACAACGAAAATTGTTAAACATAGAGTGCAATCCAGTAAATATGAAATTCATGCAAAAAACGGTAATCCCTTCATAGACACAAGCTTCCAGGGTATAGTTTAACCGAGATGGATATCATTTTAATTATGTTTCAAGTCGCTGATAACAAATTCAAGCTTTAAATTTCAAAATTAATTTGTTTAAACAAATTATCTCAAAGTAAGATGTTTTATAAATTTTCATTTCAAAATCTGTGGATAGAATTACATTGAAAAAATATAGTAGGCCTTCAAAATAATATCTTTTAGATCCAAATTGTTAATAATAATTTACGATTATTTTTTTAACTTAAAGTATAATATCTCCTATATCTTTATTTAAAGGAATTAACGGAAGATCATCAAGCGAAATGAATATAATTTTCATGATTTTTGATAGCTGATTACGAATTCAACCTCAGAATTGCAAAATTAATTTCACGATTTTAAATGGTCAGAAGTAGACATACTACATAAAGAAAAGAACGTTAAGAAGCGCGAAATAGCAGAAATGATTTTTATTAAAAATCAAGCGAATACTATCAACCTACAAAAGGACACCGAAAATTTAAATCCTATTTACGACAAAGTCATCTCCAGTGTATAAACCCGCTTGTTTATTCTTTTAACCTCACTACATTGCTTAATTTTGACAGTCGTGTGCGTGCTTCCGACCGTTCCTCGTCTCCGAACACTATGAAACGTGCATCAAAGTGCTCCACGAAATTGAATATGTAACTATCTATCTGTATACACCCCATTTTTATCTAATGACGCCTCTTAACGAAAAGATTTCTTGTTTAGCTTTGACATATGACTTTTTCGGTCAAAATCTTCATATTCTGAGATGTTCATGCGAGTGCGGAGCTCCATTTTTTGTATAGGTAGGATATCTCATTGTATTTCCGTATTTTGCTAGACCTTTTATTTCATTTAATTTTTTCCGGCGTTACTGTTTTTGTTGTTAGACACTTGAGAAGGACCCAATCCCCCGGGTCGAAACGTCGTGATATAATTGTTACGATAATTGCCAATTGCGTCGATTTCAATAAAGATTCCTGGTTCAAAATTAATTTGTTTAAACAAATTTATTTAAACAAATTATCTGAAAATAATATTTTTTATGAATATTTATTTCAAAATCATTCTGCAGATGGAATTACATAGAAAAAATAGAAAAAGCCTTCGAAGTAACACCTTGTAGATCTAAATTGTTAATAATAAAGGTTGATTATTTTTTTATAATATCACTGGATCAGATGATACTAATGCATAATGAATTAAACACTATAACTGTAATAAATATAAACACTTCAAAAAGCGAGAGATAGCCGAAATGTTGTTTATTAAAAAAAACAATAACACTATTAATTTACAGAAGGACACCAATAAGCTTCCGGTTATATATGACAAAATAATAAATTTAATGTAAGCGCTTTCGGTTACCTCTGCCTTTCTCGCTCAGTCGTTCGTCGTCATCTAAGGTGAACGCACCACATTAGTTTATCGTTTATGACCATTGACAAAAATACAAAGAAAGTATAATAATTAATAAATTAACAAACTAAAGTGTAATAATTAATAAATTAACAAACTAAAGTGAAATACAAAAAAGCTTACATTAAATTTATTATTTTGTCATATATAACCGGAAGCTTATTGGTGTCCTTCTGTAAATTAATAGTGTTATTGTTTTTTTTAATAAACAACATTTCGGCTATCTCTCGCTTTTTGAAGTGTTTATATTTATTACAGTTATAGTGTTTAATTCATTATGCATTAGTATCATCTGATCCAGTGATATTATAAAAAAATAATCAACCTTTATTATTAACAATTTAAATCTACAAGGTGTTAATTCGAAGGCTTTTTCTATTTTTTCTATGTAATTCCATCTGCAGAATGATTTTGAAATGAATATTCATAAAAAATATTATTTTCAGATAATTTGTTTAAATAAATTTGTTTAAACAAATTAATTTTGCAATTCTGAGGTTGAATTCGTAATCAGCTATCAAAAATCATGAAAATTATATTTATTTCGCTTGATGATCTTCCGTTAATTCCTTTAAATAAAGATATAGGAGATATTATACTTTAAGTTAAAAAAATAATCGTAAATTATTATTAACAATTTGGATCTAAAAGATATTACTTTGAAGGCCTACTATATTGCTTCCTCATAGAGGAAGCTTCGTTTTCGTGAATTTCGTATATGAACCTTCGATTGCATTTAAGTTGGGTTTAGTCAACCAAATTTAAAAAAATTATATATGAAATAGGGGTAGAAGAAACCAACGAAGAGATTGGTTTTTGAGTTTTTTCTGCCAATATGTTCAGATTGTTGTAAAACGTCGAAATATCGCCTAAAAAAAAATGTCCGTATGTGTGTGTGTGTGTATGTGCAGATTTAATGTCTGTGGTTGCTCTAACTTCCGCAAATATTGAGATATCGGGCTGTTTTTTTTTTTTAATCGATAGAGTATCATTCAAGGAAGGTTGGTATTGAATTTGGCGATGATCGGTAAAGGGGTTCTTTTTTAAAAAAATTTTGAATTTTTTAAAAAATGTCCGTGGTTGCTCTAACTTCCGCAAATATTGAGATATCGGGCTGTTTTTTTTTTTTTTAATCGATAGAGTATCGTTCAAAGAAGGTTGGTATTGAATTTGGCGATAATCGGTAAAGGGGTTCTTTTTTTAAAAAATTTTGAATTTTTTAAAAAATGTCCGTGGTTGCTCTAACTTCTGCAAATATTGAGATATCGGACTGTTTTGCTTCCTCATAGAGGAAGCTTTGTTTTCGTGAATTTCGTATATGAACCTTTGATTGCGTTTAAGATGGGTCTAATCAACCAAATTCAAAAAAATTATATATGAAATAGGGGTAGAAAAAACCAACGAAGAGATTGGTTTTTGAGTTTTTTCTGCCAATATGTTCAGATTGTTGTAAAACGTCGAAATATCGCCTAAAATTGCATGTCCGTATGTATGTGGGTGTGTATGTGCAGATTAATGTCTGTGGTTGCTCTAACTTCCGCAAATATTGAGATATCGGGCTGTTTTTTTTTTTAATCGATAGAGTATCATTCAAGGAAGGTTGGTATTGAATTTGGCGATGATCGGTAAAGGGGTTCTTTTTTAAAAAAATTTTGAATTTTTTTAGAAATGTCCGTGGTTGCTCTAACTTCCGCAAATATTGAGATATCGGGCTGTTTTTTTTTTTTAATCGATAGAGTATCATTTAAGGAAGGTTGGTATTGAATTTGGCGATGATCGGTAAAGGGGTTCTTTTTTAAAAAAAATTTTAATTTTTTTAGAAATGTTCGTGGTTGCTCTAACTTCCGCAAATATTGAGATATTGGGCTGAATTTTTTTTTAATCGATAGAGTATCATTTAAGGAAAATTGGTATTGAATTTGGCGATGATCGGTAAAGGGGTTCTTTTTAAGAAATTTTTTTGAATTTTTTTAGAAATGTTCGTGGTTGCTATAACTTTGAAATATTGGGCTATTTCTAATTTTATTATATTCTTCAGTCTTTTCTACCTCTATTTCATATATAATTCTTCAGTCTTTTTACCATTATTTCATATATAATTCTTTAAGATTTGGTTGATCAGTTCTTGAGTTAAAGGCATTTAAAATTTGGAAAAATTTAATATAAACAGGATTTTTTTACCGATTATCGCCAAATTCAATACCAACTTTTTTTAATGATACACTGTATAAAATTACATATAACTAATACATGTAACTTTTTAAGCAAAAATTGGTAACTCTTTCACCGATCCTCGCTAAATTAAATACATTTCTTAGATGATACTTTATCTATCAAATAACTTACATATTTTTAAAGCAGAAATTGTTACACATTTATTAACCCTTATGTCAATACTCGGAATGTTTAATAAATGTATTTCATAAATAAAAAAATAATTGTTGCCGTATATGACTTCGCGCAAAGCAGGTTGTGTTTTTATGTTTGATTACATGTTACCGCTAATTTCATTTTAATGTTATAAGTTGCTACGTTACGAGCTGTCATAAAGACGAGATAAAAAGTGAACGTAAGTGAACCTAAAGAAACTCGAAAAGATAGGGAACAAGAAAAAATGGAATTTGAGAACGAAGTAACGAGAAAAGATAGGGAACCGAAAGAAATAGAAGGTGAGAGAATAAAAGGTGGAAAGAAGAAAAAGGAACAAGGCAGGAAAAAGAATATAGAAAAGAAAGATGAAAAGAGAAGAAGAGAACAAAGTACGAAGGGAAAAAAGGGTTTGTATACTCTCAGTCTGATTTTAGATTATCTACTACTTTTATTATTTAATTTTTAAATTCTTAAATTCTTAAATTATTTTCGTAAATAATTAGGAGATTGGAGACTGAAGAAGAGCAGGAATTGGATACAGAAAATGAGGAAAAAAATTTTTGAATTTTTTTAGAAATGTCCGTGGTTGCTCTAACTTCTGCAAATATTGAGATATTGGGCTTAACTTTTTTTTAATCAATAGAGTAACATTCAAGGAAGGTTGGTATGAATTTGGCGATAATCGGTAAAGGGGTTATTTTAAAAAAAATTTTTTCAATTTTTTTAGAAATGACCGTGGTTGCTTTCACTTTCGCAAATATTGAGATATCGGATATTTAAAAAAAAACGCGTCAACAATAGTACCTCATGGGTGACGAGGAAATCTATTGTCGTGATTTTACAAACGTCGGTTAACTTTAAACCTTAGTTTATTCACTATTCATCTCTTCTAAGGGGGACAGTTAGAACATCTTAAGTCTCAATAATTGAGACTTCAAAAAATAATGTTTTAGGATAATAAAAAAGTGTGCAAGTAGAAACTTGCACATTGCTTCCTCATATTTTTTAAGTGTGCAAGTAGAAACTTGCACATTGCTTCCTCATAGTTTTTAAGTGTGCAAGTAGAAACTTGCACATTGCTTCTTCATAGTTTTTAAGTGTGCAAGTAGAAACTTGCACATTGCTTCCTCATAGTTTTTAAGTGTGCAAGTAGAAACTTGCACATTCCTTCCTCATAGTTTTTTAAGTGTGCAAGTAGAAACCTGCACATTGCTTCCTTATGGTTTTTAAGTGTGCAAGTAGAAACTTTCGCTCACAAAGCTTCCTCTATGAGGAAGCCAAAACAAATAAATACTAATAATTATACATCGAATAAAACACAAGCTTCCTCATAGAGGAGCTTTGTGAGCGAAAGTTTCTACTTGAAAATCATGAAAATTATATTTATTTCGCTTGATGATCTTCCGTTAATTCCTTTAAATAAAGATATAGGAGATATTATACTTTAAGTTAAAAAAATAATCGTAAATTATTATTAACAATTTGGATCTAAAAGATATTACTTTGAAGGCCTACTATATTTTTTCTATGTAATTCTATCCACAGATTTTGAAATGAAAATTTATAAAACATCTTACTTTGAGATAATTTGTTTCAACAAATTAATTTTGAAATTTAAAGCTTGAATTTGTTATCAGCGACTTGAAACATAATTAAAATGATATCCATCTCGGTTAAACTATACCCTGGAAGCTTGTGTCTATGAAGGGATTACCGTTTTTTGCATGAATTTCATATTTACTGGATTGCACTCTATGTTTAACAATTTTCGTTGTGCGACAAATATATTTCCGCAGTACTGCATTAATGCACAAGTCTTCCTGAGCTTTAAAAAAAAAAAAATCAACGGGATATCTTAAAAATTGTGTTGTCACAAGAATTTTGTCCAAAAACAGCACGGAATTTCCCACTGTGCGTCGTCGCGAACTAGTCGCTATAGATGCAGATGGATGCGGTATCCACAATTACTGATAGATACCGTCAGCATCTGATGCGTACAGAATGCGGACAGAAACAGACAAGTTTTTCTATTGCAAAAGCTTATAGATGCTGTATGCCGATAGATTTCCATTAGATACAGTTATACGTCAGTAGTAAGTGGCTAGGTATGGGGCGTCAAAACAAACCCCCACCACCGACCCCGTCGGCGCCAGGGGCGTGGCCAGACGGTCTGCCCACGTGACCTCGGAGCGCTCTGATTGGCTGCCGTGAGAGGGTGGGGGTAACGAGGTAATTAAATGGAGCGTTTTGATTGGATACCCCATACCTAGCCAGCGTTTTGATTGGATACCCCATACCTAGCCAGCGTTTTGATTGGCTCCCCCCCGCCTAGGGTGTCTAGTGTCTAGTGACTTTTTCGAGAATGCACGTGGCGTGGACGACAACGAAACAAAAATGTCGGATCAAAATAGTAACTAAATGGCGCGTTCTGATTGGATACCCCATACCTACCCAGCGTCTGATTGGCTCTCCCGCCTAAAGGGTCCAGCGTCTTTTTGGGCCTGCACGTGGTGGACGACGCTAAGTCACAAGGAAAAATAGCGGAAGTGTCGACCAGCGCCATTTTGGCGGGAGCACGTGGTAGACGACGCTAAGCTAAAATAAGGATATGATGCTAAGATACCGAAAACGGAAAGTGGAATTTTTATGTTTTCAGAAAATAGTTTTCATGATCTATGACCGTGTTCTTTTAGGACTTGGGTCTGGACAAAGAGTTTTCGAAACAATGAAATACGTGAAACTTATTTTCTGGAGAAAGGAGAGGGCAAAACAGGAACGTACAGGTTCGCTTTATGACGTGATGCAACTATTTTAACGTAAGAGAAAAAGGAATGAATAAATAGACGGAGGGGGTTGAAGATACACACACAATGTTTATTACATAAAATAATACATTGATACGAGGGAATAAGTATTTCTTTTAATTATTCTTAAAAGTACATGCCTGAACATGGCAACATTCAACGTGAGGTTTTACGCATGCGCTTTTATTATGAAGAAAAATCTTACGAAATAATTTTACAATCAAACGATCATTGCGTTCGCAATTGTCGCTAAACAGATTAAGAAACTGACAAAGATTATAACCGCTACACATGAAATATAAAAATACACAGCAGTATTGGCCGCAAGTTTGAGAGAGTGTTCCTTGTAGTGTTACGGTGTTCCATCGATGTGTAGTGGAATTCCGACGAAGGCGTAAGAGGAATCTGGAGTCTAAAGGCGGTAGTCCGTAGCTATCGAAATACGTTCCTGCTCCTTGCTCGTCGACGTAAAAAGCGACCCAATGTTGGCCAGGCCGATCGTGATCGTCTGTATTAGCGACGATGGCTGTCGACCTCGTCCACACCCTCGGCAGTCTGTCGGCAGGATAGACGCCCGCATATCTGACACTGAGATGATGCAACGCTTGTAAGATTTCTAGCGAGTTCATTTTCTACACAGCGAGGTGGTGTTCGCACGAGAGGAATTATTTGTATAATTTCGGAGTTTACCTCTTTCGGAGTTGTCGCACTAGTGTTCTTGGTTGGTGACGGGCGTATCGGCAAGTTATTGAAGATGTATTCTTTTCTTACGCCCGCTACTGAATAATAGGCTTTTGCTACTTCTCCTTCCTCCTCTTTCTCTTCTGTCTCGTTATTTTTTTTTTGCCACTGTTTTATTTTTATAGCGATGTCACCGTCGGTTTTTTCACCTTCGTCGTCGTCGTCGTCGTCGTCGCTTGTGACCAAATTTACGTAAGAGAGATTAGTATCGTAGCTCGAGTCGATGCTGTTGCTGCTACTACTGCTGCTGCTGCTGCTGCTGATGCATTCGCTGTTGGTTCGCAAGACTATCCAGCGTTTCAATTTAAAAGCGTTGCGTAAGGCACAAGCAATTTTGTCCGTAGTCGAAACACGAAATCCGTGATGTGTGCAGCGTTGACTGTACTCTCGGGCCTCCGGTAAACTTTTGAACGGTGGAGAAATTTTTTCCAGATTATATATGTTTCTGGAAAGTAGTTGACTCAAGTAACGAGCCTTTTCCGCGCCTCTGCAGTAGATGTAACGCACTTGTCGCGTAATTTCTCGCAGATGTAGGGTGAAACATTTGAGATCGGTTTCACCATCGAACCACTCGATTCCATGATAATTTCGCGAAAGTCAGTTATTCTCTCGTCTTGTCTTTTCGGGTAGATCGTCAAATGGAAAGGGCGGCGACATAATCCAGTGTCCGGTGATTGCCGCGTTAATCGCGACAACTGCGACTTCTTTCGGAATAAACTTTCCGTTGACATCACGGAAACCTTGTATATCGATGGCCAGATCCATAGTTTAAAATGTACTCTCTATTTTTTCAAGCGAAGCGTCGACGTTCGTGGCTCGAGTGAAACTGAATCTCTCTCTTTTTGCAGGATTTTACGCAGAAAAATGACGATGAGTAAAATATGTAGTGGTGTGGGGGAGGTGAAAAATAAAGTATGTGAAATATTATTTGTCGACATTTGTCATTTATCCGGCAAAGTCGACGATGATTTGTCGAGAGGAGTCGATTTCTAGAACATTATCGAACTCGGCGTAAACGATACAATTAACGGTCGCGGTAAGTGCTTTTTCAAATCGCACTTCTAATCGTAAACTACCATGTTTCACAAGATTCCAATGGCCGGCGCAATTGGCGGATAAGTCGGGTGTAAGATCAAAGGCGAAAAGTGTAAATCCTTCGGCGTAATCTTCTCTGCTTATAGAATTACCCTCGTTCAAAAAGTGTATGCCGGTTCCCGAAAAGAGAGTGTGATAAGCTTCGACGTAGAGTGGCTCGTCTCTCGAGAAGCTCGGCTGTAGCGGTCTACTGGGAATTTGTATACCATCGGCGTACAGCGAAAAGAAATTTATACCGTAGTTTTTGAAATTAAACGGGTTTAATTTTCTATCGCCATTAAACGCCCTGTTATCAACAAAACCGACTATTATTCGTTTCGGCAGTTGACCGAGTATTACATTATCTATCGATTCTCCTACGAGGCCCGCGTGAATCGTAAATGTTTTAACCTCGACTCTCGTAAGGGGATATTTGGCGGTAGTTTTGCTCAACATTCTCGCATGCGCGAGTAAAACGCCTGGGCTTATTTTTGCCCTTCTCACGAGCAGACTGGCGTCTAGAATGCGTATTTTCGACGTCGAAGTATTTTCCATAAGGCAAAACGAATCTTTCGAACGAACAAGTCTCATTCTAACCTCCACACCGTTAATTAAAAACTTATCTTGATTGAAAACGTCGCAATGAAGATGACCTATGAGATCTAGCGCATGTCCCTCGTGAATGTAACGAGCGCGTCTCACGAGAGCCGGATTTGGTGTTTCTGAATCTACGAGTGCGTCCATGAGTCCGGGGGTATCCATGTCCCACAGACAAGAGGTCAGATGGGAAGTTTTTGCGGGTGAAGAATAATTTAACAACGCCTCTATGTACGCGCGGTACGCGTAGGCGTTGTTTGGGGGCGAGACGAGCTTTTGATTGAAATATACGTCGATTTGATTGAACATGGAGTGTAGTAAATGATTTACAGGGCCTACTTTGTACACAATTCCGCCTGATGCGGATGTTTGGCCGTCGCCACCACCGCCTGCTAGGGGAGAAGTTTCTACGCGTATGCGAAGGCTCAACATGGTGTGCGTGAGGTCCAGGTAGTCTTCTCCGTGACCGGGTATGACGAATTCTATAGGCGCGTCGTCCCCGAGGGAGGTTATAGGCTTGTAATAGATCCATTGCGAGCTCTCGATACTAGTTTGAGTGGGCGGCAATGAGAAGAAATCGAGTTCGCTTTTTAAACACTCGCTTGAGTGCGTGTGAAGAAAAGACATGCTTATCCTTCTCCTCTGCTCCTTGAATTCTTGCTTCGTGTGCGCGCGCGACGATTAAGAGAATATGTCGGATACGCTGCGTTTCTTGACGCTGACTCGACGACGACGTTGTCTCGTAGCGGTAGATGACTTTCTGTTTACAGCACGAGTCTTCTTCTTCTTCGATGATTTTTTGATCGTTATTCTCTTTCTCTGCTTGCTCTTTGACGATTTTCTTTTGACTGTTTGACGACGACGTTTACGAACTGCGACGCGACTGTCGTGGATGCCGAGGGGAAACTGAAACGCTGGATTTTTTGCGGATACTTTATATCCCGATCCCTTCATCATGCCGCTTATCTTCTCCTGGGCTTTTCTTTTAAGATTTCCACTTGATTCTTTGAAGCGAGTTTTGAGCGCCTCCTTCAACGGTGTATTATTTTCGACATCTTCCATCACATTGATACCCGCGCGTAAAGCTTCTTTACCGACCGCTCGCGCGCCTCTACTTAGGTAAGGCAGCACCTTTCTGAATAATCCTCCGAGAAAACTACCGATTCCGTGACCTCGTTGATAGGGTGCTCCGACGAAAACTCGTGGAATTCCTCCGCCTCGTCCACTCTGATGTGAATCGTAATATTCGTAGTCCATGGCTCTGAATTTAGTTTTTATTTTTTTTCGACGACAACACACCGCGTTGTTACTGGAAACGTCTAAAGTGCAATGTCACCGTCAGCGTCCCGGATTCGAATGGTATATTTTTTCCGAGTTGATCTTCTATATCTATTTCAATCGTGCGGAAATTTGTTTTGCGTAATGGAATATAATGCAGCGGGGAGAAATGTTTCACCTGATTCGTTCCGTAAGCGTCCACGTGATTATAGCGGTATGTCTCGACCGGCACTATTCGGAGAAGAGGTGTTTGCGCGTCACCTGTTACATAAGGCTCACAAATATCGCAATAAACGAACATTTTATCTGGAATACCACGCTGCAAACTACAAGGTTCACGACTATAGAAAGCTGTTTCGCGCGCACCTACATTTTCGCTAATATGGCCAAGTTTAATATATTTTGCAGTAAACGCTTGGTTGGAAAAAGGATAAATTGCGTAGCGTCTGACAGAAAATTCGCCATAGTATTCGGGACTATCGAGAAGAACATGACCTAAACCGAGTATTTGTAGAAGAGTATCGGAAAGGCACATATGATGTATTAGGTTGCATTCACTTGCGTTACAAGTAATGCTGATGTGGGTTTTTCCTCCAGTCTTCTCTTGTTGATCTAAGTAAAAGTGCGAGTCAGCTTTTTTGCATGCTTCATTAATCGCCGAGATAAGTTCTCTGGTATTTTTGTAAAGTCCGAACCAAATGTGCTTTTTTTCGCCACCTGTACTTTATCTTTTTCTTCTTCCGGTTTAGTATCGTAGAAGAGGATTTCACTTTCCTTATAGCGCAAGTGTAAAAGAGTACTGGGAAATTGAATCTCGCTAAGCGCCACTTCCCATTCACCGTGTAAGTGTACAGTTTGAGGTAATTCCGTAACGAATGACGAGGTTTTATTTTCTGGGAAATAGCTCATGCTGCTATTGCTCGGAAGAACCATGAGAAATTGGTCGTCCCTCATCTTGAAGAAGAGAAGTTAAATTCGAAGCGGGGATCCAAGAGTCGAACTTGCTGGGATAACCACGCCAGCTAACTAACACCTGTTTATTAGCGCCGTGTCCCCTGGTCTTTATCACGCGATCGACGATAAACTCTTCTTCCTGCAAGTTTTTCCCTACCCTAGCTAATTCCTGCTCGTAAAAAATACCGTCTATGATTTCATCCGCTAAATCGCTCAATTCGTACACGCGTGGTTTTCGCCACTCGAGAACGCGGTGAATTCGAAATATCTCTTCACTCCACCTCGCTTCGTATCCTTTCTCGAAGGTAGCTTTTGCCCTACTGACGCGAACGAGGTCTCCGACGCTGTATTTAGCTTTTCGTGCGCGTTTCATCTTTTCGCTCGTCCTCCATCGTCGAATTATATTTTCGCGCGCGACACGAGCGTTTTCTCTCGTAACGACAGCCGGCTGCATTCTAATGGAGGAATGACGGGTGTGATTGTAAGCGCTTACGATATCCTGCAAAACATCGACGTAGCGCCGCGTATTTTTATGCGTAAAATAGCGCCACATTCGTTCCTTCAACGTTCTGTTGAAGCGCTCGACGACGGCAGCTTTGATATCCGGATTACGGGCTACGCGAAAACGAATGTCGTTTTCTTCCAGAAACTTTTGCAACGGACGCCCGATAAATTCTTTACCTTTGTCCGTTTGTAGGTATACCGGTACGCGCCCGTCACTTTTCGAGAGCACGCGCTGGAAAGCCGTCGTCACGTGATTACTCGTTTTGTCTCGTAGCGGTTCTACCCAGGCATATTTACTAAGCACGTCTATAATCACCAGAAGATACGAATATCCGTCGTTGTAACTTTTGAGATTTCGGAGCTCGATCAAATCGGCCTCCCACAGATCGTCGATATTCGTCACGGTGTAATGCAACCGTGGAAATTTTCTGCGCGATGGACGATGCAACGTGTAAGCGTCTTGCGTTTCGAGCCAGCGCGTGACTTCGTTACGGGAGAAATTCGGTTTAGCGGCGCGAGTCAGATTATCCGTTGCCGAATAGCCGGCGTAATGTCGCGGATCGTAGTAGAATTTTTCAAGTTCTGTCATTTCTGTTTACTCCAATCGAGTAAGCGTCTTTTCTTCGCCGGCTGCGAATCAACGGTACTTTTCGGTGTCTCTGTCGGTGTGGAACTCCTGGGAGGCCGAAATGTCGCGATATTCGAAGAACTAGCCGTTAATAATTCCTTATTTCTCACCAGTACCGCGGGGACGTTTAAGACGCGAAGTAATCGTGCGAACTGAAGTCTCCCCGTTGCTTTCACGGTTTTTCTTTCGCGCATAGCCTCGTTTATCAGGTCGTCGATATTCGAATCTTTTATAACGCTGCCGTCTATAGTCACGACTCCATCTTCGTTCCAGCTAATTCTACTCGGAACTGCTTTATCGAACAAATACTTTAACAGCAAACGAGCATTCGCACGATAAGTTTTCGGCACGCTTTCCAGTATTCTTTTAGTGCTTTTCGACATATCAAAATTACGATCGTTCGACACGACGGCAGTGGCGGCGGCGGCTGCCGCGACGTCATTTTTCGCCATAATACCGTTAGAGTGCAAAGTCAATTCGAGATCGCGCGTTGTCGTCGTTTCGTAGTCACCGTCGTCGTCGTTGTCGTCACGGACCACGCGAATATCGCTATCCACATTTTCGTCTTTTTCATCGTTGCGCGCGTCCCGATTTCGCTTTCGCGCTACGCGAACAAAGTGAAGATATCGCCAAAGTGCCTCTTTATATTTTTTCCATTTCTCCCCGACGTCGAGTGGTAAGGGCGAATTAAGAATGCGACCCATCTCCTCATCGAGTCGCGATAGAGGTGTCCCGGGTGTACGCACGGTAATATTTGCGTTCTCCGAATTTTCGCTGTTTTCCATCGTTCGTTCGCTACCGACGGCAAACGCAGCGGGGGGAGCGTTTTGTTGCGATAATTGACGCTGCATTCTTTCGAGATTTTCCGTAGTGATCAAAACCATCTTCTTTGCCCTTTCCATAACGCGCCCTTTTAATCTCTACCGCCGATAATCCGCGACAGTAAGGCGGTTAATATAGGTCCGATAATATAGGATAAGAATCCGCCTCGTTGTACCAACAGCTTTCTTTATCCTTCAAATTACAGCATTTTGACGCGATGCGGCGCAGTGTCGCTTTGTATTTGCTCAGTCGATTTTTTTCACGTCGCTCGAGCGGCACGTTACCTTTGAGCGTGTTGAACACGCATTCGCCGATACACCGTATTAATTTATCGTCTGCGGTCCGTAAGAAGGTCGCGCGTTGATTTTTCTTCAAATACAGCAAGGCCTCGAGAAGACAGATATTTTTCTTTCCGATCGAACGTCTGGCGTTTTTCGTCGCTCTGTCTGATTTCGCGTTATTTTCCTTCTTTTCCATCGCGAGAAAACTGACACGACTGACCAGCGCGAGCGCTAGTGCGCGCCTTTTATACGTAACCGTTGGAAAATGATCTACGCGGCACGTAGACGAAATGTGCCGTATCGTCGGGAAAAATGCACGTTCGAAAACGATATTCGTCCGGAGTTGATTGTTTCAGATCGAGTAGTAGATACCCGTGCGGCCTCGACGTGGCGTCGTAGTATGCCTCTTCTAGAAACTTTGGATCATTGGGAAAGACTTGACGCGCTAAATGACGAATTTGCGCACGATCGCGAGGATTCTTGAAAACTACGATGTAATTTGCATTGAGCGATATATCGCGTTGCCCGCGTCCCTGATGAAAAAGATTTTGCGAGATGAGAATTACGCTGAGATTCTTATGATGACTGCCTTTGGTAAAGAGATCCACGATCGCGTCGCTCGATGACGATTCTCTCATAAGATCGTCGATTATCACCAATTTTGGGGAAAGCGGATCGGCTGAATAATCTTCCGGACGTGGCAATCCCTCGCGAAATTCAATTATATTTTTTTTCTTCGGCACTGCTTCCTCGCGCGCGTCGTATTACAATTGACGATAAGCCTCCTGCCACTCCGCGTAATAAAACAAAACTCTCTCGAAACGTACGTCGGACATGTGAGATATTTGTCGGAGAAAGGTTTTCACGAAGATCGTCTTCCCGCAACCGGTGGGTCCACACACGATCGACGTCCAGGGATGTTTCCAGCGCACGTCCATTTTGCGAAATGATCGACTCGAATTCCGTGCGTGACTTCAAAAAGAATAATTTGTGGAGGAGAGGGGGGCGGGAGGGGGAAATAAGCTAATCAACGGCGGCGGCGGCGGCGGCGGCGGCGAACGCGCGCACCAGCGTGTCCCCGCAAACGCTCGCGCGAGCGAACATCACCGCGGCCGTCGATCAGCTGATTTGCGCGCCGCGGTGGGCATAAGCTTATCCCACATGTCTGAGCTTATTACGATTCCGCAGCGAGAGCATCGCGATCGACGAGCTTGTTGTACGCGATGCTCCGAGCGGAAGATAAAAAAAAATGTGACGAAAAAAATAAGGAAAAAGTGGGGAAAAATTATATGGTACACAACAATTTACGCTTTAAATGTAAAAATATTTTATTTTTTAGAAATTTTTTGAAGAAAAAACATAAATTTTTAAAAATTTAATGTTTAAACACACAGAATATATTTACATATTGCTACATTATATTTTTTGGTTACATATATACAAAAATCCTTTTACACTTACAACTATTTTTACAAAATTAAAAAACTATTTACAAAATAATATGAGAACATTTTTTCTTTTTACCCTAATGTGGCAGAAAACTCGTTAGCCTAACTTAACAATAAAGTAGAAGAAAAAGGAGAAAAAGTTATTCACTCCACGTAACCGTACGGAAGTGAATAACGACTATTGATAAATCTACGTTTTACCAATACCGCACAGTGCGGCCGAAGCCCGCATTTTGCGGCCAAAAGTCGAAAAGTTAAGGGAACGGTCTACAATTTCGTATTCGGGGGTTTTTGGAGTCGCTGATTACGAATCCGTTATCAGAATTAAAAAAATCAAAATGGCGGATCCAATATGGCGTCATGTTATACGAAAAAACTTGTCAAAAATGAAAAAAATTTAGCAATTGGTCTAAAACTTATTATAAACAATAGTTTTGAATTGTGCACTGACCTATCGAAGATAAGATTGCAGAAGTCTGAGATTCTCGTTTCTTTGGACGTCGTGTCTTTGTTCACTAACGTTCCTTCTGAGTTGCTTGTGGAGGGCATAAAGAAGAGGTGGAAGTATATAAAAACTAAGACGAGGTTAACTCGTGCAGAGTTTATCACTGCTGTAAAATTTGTTCTGACTTCTACCTTTTTCACATTTAACAATGTCATCTACAAGCAGACATTTGGTTCTCCAATGGGCTCCCCTTTGTCTCCGACAGTGGCTGACATTGTCATGGAGGATTTGGAAGAAAGGGTTCTGGGCGCATTGGATATCCGACCGTTGTTTTATAGACGCTATGTGGATGATATTGTTATGAAGATTCCTCAGAATAACGTTCAGGACGTTTTGGATCAATTTAATAATTATCACGACAGACTTAAATTCACAATTGAGTACGAAGTTAACGGCCAACTTAGCTTTCTGGATTTGTTGTTAATCGTTAAAAATGACACAATTATAACAGATTGGTTTCATAAAGAAACTTTTTCGGGGAGGCTATTGTCCTTCTTTTCGAATCATCCTATTCAACATAAAATAGGAACTATTTATAGTATGGTTGATAGAGCAATTATATTGTCTCATCCTAGTTTTTACAATAAAAACTTAATATTTGTCATTAATGTATTGCTTGGAAATGGGTATTCCATCGATTTATTATTCTCGCATATCAATAAAAGACTGAGAAAACTTCAATCTATAAAGAACAATAATATAGACGATGATTCTGAACGTTCACAAAAATTGAAAAGTTTTATTGTTATGCCTTATTTAAAAGATACTTCGGAAATTATTACCTCAGCGGTCATCAAATCAGAAAATTCCGTGGGATACCGTATTTTAAACAAATTAAACAGCATCATAAAAGTCCAGAAGGATAAGAGCGCTCAATTGTCTAAGAATAATGTTATTTATAAAATCTGTTGCAAGAATTGTGATGCCTCTTACGTCGGTCAAACCAAGAGGCAACTACGTACTAGAATAAAAGAACATCAAGCTAATATTAGATTAGATGCGTCCAAGCATTCGGTAGTTTCAGAGCACATTACCAAATTTAATCATTCTTTCGACTGGGACAATGTGCAGGTCTTAGAAGTGGAGCATAATTATAAAAAAAGATTGACTGCAGAAATGATACACATCAAAGAGCAGCCTAATGGCATAAATTCAAACAAGGACACAGAATTATTAAACGAGGCTTATTTTGATGTGTTGAGTCTGTTGTCATAGATATATTAATAACAATGATTATTGGTTGCTCTGCCCTTGCGATGTGGGTGTTTTCTCAGTCGTCTGCGATCTTTAGCTACGAACACTCGCTCCTGATTGACGATGGAAAGAATTCTCTCGCGTTCCGTTGCTCAGCCCTTGCGATGTGAATGTTTCTCGGTCGTCTGCGATCTTAATTGACGATGGAAAGAATTCTCTTGCGTTCCTGTGGTACCGACCGCTTATGTAAGTCCACTTTTACGAGTCAAACTCAATTATTAAACTCACGTGTTCCTACCGAGTTTCAAAATTTGATTTAGTTGCCACTAAGAGGGTCTGGCGACAATGGCTTTCGTTCGCACCAACCTCATGGACGTACATAAGCATTGCAACTTAATGGACGACCGATTTAGCTTAAAATTGACTAACATTCGACAATAAATCGTAGCGCCGGATCGTATCCGAATCCTTTATTTGTTAATTTGACGTTATTTATGAAATTGCGGTTCTGAAGAAGGCCAAGTATGGCCGAAACGTAAACCAATTCGTTTGTATTATTGTAATTTGAATATATAAATGTCAACACCTATTATTACTCGAAATTTGGCCTTTTTTAATTGTTTTAGCTAAAACTTATTGTTTTGTGGTTATTAGGGTCTGTGATTACGAATTTATCAAAAATGAAAAAATTCAAAATGGCGGAATGCAATATGGCGATACAAAAATTATTATTAAAATTAAATATAGTAATATACAAATTAAGAGTTTTGAACTGTAATGTAATATGCATAAATAAACTTTATATAAGATACACTTAAATTCTACGTTTACAAAATATTTCCTACGCGTAGCTACGTAAAAAAATTTATGGCTCTGAAAAAAATTATATTACAAGAAAAAGTTTTCATTGTCGTAAGAGTCGTAAGCCTCTACATCTGTACCTGACTCAGAGGCCGAGCTACTTTCACTCATTTTTTGTTCATATTCTTCTTGAATATTTACAGATGGAGGTGATAATAAATTAATAGTTTCTGTGGACAAATATTTGAGCGGTTTAACAGGCAACTTTCGGCAACTGGAAATGTACGGATCAGATGCAAAATTTTGTTTTATTCAGTACATAATACTTTTATGTATAAATTCTAAATCACCTTACATATACATCATATACATTCAAAAAAAGTTGAAACAATATCCAAGTGGACGAAAAAATTATTTATACCTCTTTTAGTTACGCCAAAATAACATTTTCTGTTTTCTTTTTTACAAAAAGCTACATAAAAACTCGTTAGGCACTTAAAGGCAGCTGAATTTTGTTTTATTTTATAGATAATAGTTTCACCTTTCATGTCCAATATGTTAGATGACAGAATTCTGCAGCATTATTAAACTTTTTTCTTCAAAACTAAATTTCTTTTTAGTTTTATGACGTAAAATTAACGTAAGTTTATTACCTTATTACTATTTTCTATAAAAATATTGAGTATTCTAATAAACACAATTATATTCTACTTACTTTCACGAGTTGATTCCATTTTGTTAAAGTTAAATCGGTAAACTCTACGAAATTTTATAACTCTTCAAACACGAGCTTGCTTTTTCTCCTGCGTGCGCGCCAGATGTTGCTCGAGTGAAGGTCGCCTTTGTATTTATTTTTAAAAACAATTATAAGGGATCTGACCCTAATACTAACGGATTTTGACCCTTGGGATATTTCTCTAGCCAACCCAACAGTTCAAATTCCCCAACTAGAAACTTTATTTTTCGACTTTTGGCCGCACAATGCGGGCTTTGGCCGCACTGTGCGTTGCCCTCCATCGACCGCGATCTGATGTCGTCGCGATTCGTCACGCGAATCGTCAACGGCTGTCGCACGACTCATTTTTCTTGTACGACTCTGTACGACTGAATCGAACATTCGTTCGAACGGCTATTTATAGGTGCGCGGCACCGCGAATCGCTCAGTCGCAAAGATGTTCGTCCTGCTGTCAAGACCTTCGGACATTCGCGATTTTAGCGCCGAACAGCTGCAATTTGTGCCGAAAGCCGTTCTGTTGCAAATGTGCGGCGATCACGTCCACTACGTGTGGGACAAGCTTCCGGAGCATATAAAGGCGGATTTGGAGGTTCAAACCTATCGTCGCTGTTACGAACATTGCAATCAACCGTGGCAGCGAACGCACATCGACGGTCCCGCCCCGTTGATTAAGAATTGCGGCGAATGTCAACGAAAATCAAAACAGGTAAAGGCCTGTTTAATCGCGCGATAGGCGCACTTCCGTTCGAACTGCACATTCCCGGCTATCAGTTTTGCGGTCCGGGTACTCGTTTACGAGAACGATTGGCGAGAGGTGATCCGGGTGTAAATCCCTTGGACGCGGCGTGTCGCGAGCACGACATAGCCTATTCGCGTAGCAAAGGCCTCACCGAGAGACACGCGGCGGACAGGATACTCGCCGAGAGAGCGCTAGGACGCGTCATCGCGAGAGATTCGGCTCTCGGAGAGAGGGCTGCCGCTACAGCCGTCTGGGGGGCCATGAAGGCTAAGACGAAGCTCGGCATGGGCTTGAAAACACGGAAAACACGGAAAACACGAACGAGGAAAAAGCCGACGAAGACACGGATACTTCCGACGGTGAAACGAGGCGGCGTATTGCCGATTCTACCGCTGTTGGGAGTCCTCGGTTCTCTGGCCGGCGGAGCGGCCGGAGTTGCAACGGCGGTGAACGCTGGCAAAACCGCGCGGCGTCAGCTGGAAGAGACGCAGCGTCACAATCGCGCCATGGAAGGTCGCGGACTTTGTCTCGCTCCGTACAAATATGGACAAGGACTGTATCTCGGCCCACACAAACGCGGGCGAGGAGTAGCGTTGAAGAATAAAAAAAAAAACATCAAAAAAGTCGTTAAATATGCCCATGGGTAGTACGACTAACGTACAATTGAGTCGACTGGCAAGGCGAATGCGCGTACCGTTCTTCAGAGGTGTTTTCATGCGTGATTCGTTACCGATCGTCGATGGCGTGCGTCGAAACGAGAGCGGTATTGTGAATTTGGACGATGCAGCGGGCCCCGGTACGCATTGGGTAGCGTACGCCAAGAGGGGAAATCGAGTCGTATATTTCGACAGTTTCGACAATCTTCGACCACCGAAGGAACTGGTGCGATATTTCGGACTGAGCATGACAAAGATTGAGTACAATCACACGTCTTATCAGCGCTACGATCAGAGCATCTGTGGACAATTGTGCCTGCAATTTCTCCGGTCGATCGACGACGACGACGACGACGACGACGACGACGTCGACGACGATCGACGTTAATTTAAAACCTGACGACGCACCGTGTGGAGACTCAGTGTTCGTCCAACGGCTTCCGTCGACATGTCTATAACGTTCACACTGACCGGGAAGAGCAGCATCCTTGCCGAGCACTATTTTCTCGCTGTGGATCTGAGCGACGGTGACTACGAGCTCGGTCTAACGTGTTTCCAGACTTATCACACGATTCCGAACGTGAATTCCTCGAATAATAAATTTTATTTCGACGAGGATGACACGGAAATTACGATTCCCGAGGGATCGTACGAGATACGGGCCATACACGAGTTTTTGAAACGTGAAATTTCACGAAAACGTCCGCGACGCGTGGTTCGTTCCAACGACGATCGTCGTACGTCGGTCGCGAATATCGCGCGAGAAGAGACCATTCGCGCGAACAGCTATGAAGACGAGGCCGCGGAATACCCGCCGATAGTGCTCCGCGCAAATTACAATACGATGAAGAGCAAGATCAAGTGCGCTTTCAGAGTGAACTTTAACAAACCGAACAATGTCGGATCGCTGCTGGGATTCTCGTCGACGCGTATATTGCAGCCGGGACAGTGGCACGAATCGGACGCACCGATTAATATTATCAACGTAAACATTATCCGCGTGGAGTGTAACGTGACCACGGGTGCGTACAGCAACGGCAAACGCGTTCACACGATACACGAGTTTTCGCCGAGCGTGCCACCGGGATATATGATATCGGAAACGCCGGCGCAGATCATTTACCTGCCGATCGTCGCGCGGAGCGTTACGAATCTGACGATACGCGTCGCTGATCAAGACGGACGATTGCTCGATTTTCGCGGAGAAGAGATCACCGTCAGATTGCACGTACGACGGCGAGAGCGATAACGCACCAGTGCGTTGAGCGTGAGCGTGAGTGTACGCGCGACATATGAGATGCTAGTGTTGAACGACTCGGAGCACGCGACAGATAACAGTAATATCTTTACGGCTGCGTCGATCGACGATATCGTCAAGTCGACATTCGGCGGCGTTAAAAGAAAAAGAGAGACGAGAAAGAAGCTCAACGCGTCGAACGTAAAATTTTTACAATTTCTGGGATTCGCGGTGCGAAACATCTGAACGCGTGAACGATGACTGAAATTCTCAACATCGGAGGCGAGCCAGTCTTTGACGATCGCATCGTCAAGATCGAGACTCACACGTACAACCCGTACGCCAACACAACGTTCGAGCACAGCGACGAGATACGAATACCCATACAACAGCAGGATCTGTACACGTTGCCGTGCACAAGTTATCTCTACATCGAAGGAATATTGACGGTGACCAGAGCAGCCGACCAAGTCGGTGAAGTGGTACTGGGGACTAATTGCGTCGCGTTCATGTTCGATGAAATTCGATTCGAGCTCAACGGCGTGGAGATTGATAGCTGCAGAAACGTAGGAATAGCCAGCACGCTCAAGAACTACGCTACGGTGTCGTCCGACAGAAGCGTGATCCTGAGAAACGCCGGCTGGAATCTACAGACTAACGCGAATGGATATTTCAATCTCTGTACCGCTCGACACGTTACTGGGATTTTTCGAGGACTACAAACGCATACTGATCAACGCTCAACAACAATTGGTCTTGATACGATCGCGCAACGACAACAATTGTCTGATGGAAAGTCTCGCGTTGGAGCCTACTGTCAAAATACTCAAGATACAATGGCGAATGCCTCACGTGGTATTGAGCGAGATCAACAAGCTGTCGATGCTGCGCGCCTTGGAAAACGGACGATATCTAAGTATGGGTTTCCGTTCGTGGGATCTGTACGAGTATCCCCTGTTGCAGAACACGACCAAGCACACGTGGCCCATTAAGACCGCGACTCAGCTCGAGAAACCGCGATACGTCATCTTCGCTCTGCAGACGGGTCGAAAGAACGTCATGTCCGAGGACACGAGCCGATTCGACGACTGCAAATTGACCAACGTGAAACTCTACCTAAACTCGGAAGTTTATCCGTACGACGACTTGAATCTGGACTTTGATAAACACAGATGGGCGATTCTGTACGATATGTACGCGCGTTTCTGCAAGAACTATTACGGATACGAATATCTCGAGCCGAGTCTCACCGTTTCGACTTTTCTAACTAACGGCCCGTTCGTGATCATCGATTGCTCTCACCAAAACGAATCCGTCAAAAACGTCACCGTGGATGTCAGACTAGAATTCGATTGCATGGAGAACGTACCGCCGAATACCTCCGCGTACTGTCTCATCATACACGATCGCGTGATTGAGTACAACCCGTTGACGGACGTGGTGCGCAAAATAGTCTGAATGTTCGCGGCAACGTCGACATGAATATTTTTTCTCCTCTCGTCTTTTTTTCGCCCCCCCCGATACAATTATTGAGAGGGGAAAGGGAGGGGGAAGTATAAATCAAAGTGTCGCGAGACGGTTTGCAGAGTTGCGCGTCATTCCTCTCGATTGACGCATCGTCGACGAGAGAGAGAGAGAGAGAGAGAGAGAGAGAGAGAGAGAGAGAGAGAGAGAGAGAGAGAGAAATCTCGTCATGTCCGTACCAACGTTCGTGGACCTGCAAGGATTCCTCGTCGGGATGAAATTTGTCGTGAAGGAGGTGGCGGTGCTGAGAAAAGGCAGCGTTCTGACGCATCACATCTTCAAGTACCTCATGCCGTGGAATCTCCTCACAAAAGCCGACAAATCGTGCGCTTCCTGGTTGATTGCGAATCACCATGGATTACGATGGGAAGACGGAAACGTGCCGTACAGCACGGTGAAACGTCTAATTACATCGGCCGTGCTTGGTGTAGAAGAAGACGAAGAAGACGAAGAAAACGATGATGATGACGACGAGATGCCGACTCTCGTGTACGTCAAGGGATGTCAGAAACGAGAATGGTTGGTGGATCTGCTGGAGAATTATGCGAGAAAAAACCTTATCGTCGAGACTCTGGATGCGCATTACGAAGATATCGAATCCCTGAATAAACTAGACGGTACCAATACTATGCGATGCGGAAAACACGTCAAGAACTGCGCGTTACAAAATGTAATAAAACTATTTCACTGGTGGTCGCGCGCGACACCAGTTACGAGCAATGTAACCTTTTAAAGAAATAAATTATATTTAACTTTTATAATGTTTTATTTCTTACTCCCCCTCCCCTCCCCATCATCGCCGATAGAGTAGGTTTTAAGCAATGAAATGATTCACTTATCTGCTTTTATTAAAGCATACGGTCGGCGAACAGAAAGGGAATCGGTTACTTGAATGTGTATTAGATATCGCACAATATTACATCCGATGTATTAATCCGTTGTCCAATATTTGTCTCGCGTACTGCGCAGTTAGATTGTTGTTTGGTCTGCGCGCGATAACACCCCCTTTTCCCAGAAAAAATGTTGTTTACGACGAACATGTTCCGACAGGTTAGACGCGTTATCGGGTTGATCGTCGTCCCGATGACGTCATTTCTTCCTTTGTCTCGCGTACTGCGCAGTTAGATTGTTGTTTAGTCTACGCGCGATAACACCCCCTTTTCCCAGAAAAATGTTGTTTACGACGAACATGTTCCGACAGGTTAGACGCGTTATCGGGTCGATCGTCGTCCCGATAACGTCATTTCTTCCTTTGTCTCGCGTACTGCGTAGTTAGATTGTTGTTTAGTCTACGCGCAATAACACCTCCCCTTTTCCCAGAAAAATGTTGTTTACGACGAACATGTTCCGACAAGTTCAATGCATTATCGGGTCGATCGTCGTCCCGATGACGTCATTTCTTCCTTTGTCTCGCGTACTGCGTAGTTAGATTATTGTTTAGTCTACGCGCGATAACACCCCCTTTTCCTAGAAAAAATTTGTCCCCCTCCCCTTTCCCCCACCACCACATCATTCCTTTGGAATTGTCGCGTATACTCGATTAATTTTATGCGATCAGTCTTGTCGCGATCGCTCGTACTGACGGTCAACTTCTCAGAGCCCAGAGGAGAAAAAATGTTCTCCATCGAAGGAAACGCAAGCAGCAGCAGCAGCAACAATGGTGGAAAACGCGCACAAAATGCCGCGAATTATTACGTGCCGATTCGCGACGTTGAACCGCAGTCGTGCGAGAACAGATGTAATAGGTAAGTTTTTATATCTTTGCAAATTGTAATACTTGCGAAAAGAAACTATTTGCATTTCTTTCATACAGCATTTCGTTGGAGCGTCGCGCGGTTCGTATACTCAGCAGACGATACGCGTTGACAGCTACGGAATACAAATTCCTCGAAATTGGCATCAACGTGGGTCCACCGAGTTACGTGGAGATCGTCGTGGGAGATCATCGAGGAAAGGAACTGCTGTTGTCTCTCGAAACGTGGAAGGGACTCTACGAGCAACGATTGGACATTCAAAATTTCCTTCGCAATGACTATATCAATAATAACCACAGTTTTATAAACGTTGGACCGCTGACGGTGAGAATTCGTACGTCGGTCAATAACGTCAAACTCATACGTCTCGAATCTGCAAACGTGCGCTTGATAATGACCGAATCGACGTTGCATCGTATGTTCGATCTCGATCGGTGCATCGATGCAAGATTCGCTCAATTGTACAGAATACTCGCGACGGTCGATGCAAAGTTTGCGCAGTTCTCCGATATCGCGTCCACTGTAACGGATCCTAAGGAAGTGTCGAATGCAATATACGCCAGTGATGCATTCAATACAAATCAGCTCATTGATTGTGAGCTCGCAGGTTTAGTTTTTAGTACGTAAGAAATATTATGTAAAAAAGAAGAAGAATTAAATAAACATGCTTTTTTACAACTAAATGAACGATGTAATTTACTTGCGTGCATGTCCATCCCTACCTATATTTCTTAACATCGCTTCGACGCGTTATCGGGTCGATCGTCGTCCCGATGACGTCATTTCTTCCTTTGTCTCGCGTACTGCGCAGTTAGATCTTCCTTTGTCTCGCGTACTGCGTAGTTAGATTGTTGTTCAGTCTACGCGCGATAACACCCCCTTTTCCCAGAAAAATGTTATTTACGACGAACATGTTCCGACAGGTTCGACGCGTCATCGACATAACCGACCGACCGACCGACCGACGAAACCGAAGCGCCGCCTAGCGGCCGCGGCGCGAACAACGCTGACCCCGCGGCGCGACCGCGCACCCCCCTCGCGGACCCCTCGCAGACCCCGCGGCGCGACCGCGCACCCCACGCGGACCCCTCCCCCCCCCGAACCCCGCGGCGCGACCGCGCACCCCACGCGGACCCCGCGGCGCGGCCCTACTCGCGCGCGGGTGAGTCACGCGCCCGGTGAGTCATCCCGGTGACGTCACCCCGGATATGAGTCATCCCGGTGACGTCACCCCGGATATGAGTCATCCCGGTGAGTCACCGCGTAATCCGATATCCTTGAAATCCGATATCCTTGAAATCCGATACCCTTGTGTAACCCGATACCCTTGTGCAACCCGATACCCCTCCCCTGCCCCTCACCCCCCCGCGACATCGCCATGTAACCCGATACCCTTGTGTAACCCGATACCCCGCCCCTCCCCCTCACCCCCCCGCGTAATCCGATACCCCCCCTCCCTCACCCCCCCTCATTGCCCCATGAGTCTGAACTCTCCTAGTATAACTACTTTCCTCCTTGCAACTTTTCAATAATATGCAAAATAAATATGCGTAATACAAAACCACATCCTCTACTATAATAACTGATGTAATCCTAACTGCGTGGAATAGCAATCTCTTGTCTTGCAGTTCTACTACTGTGTCTGTGCTCGCAGAGTCATTTGTTGTATAGAAGATACTGTGCAGGTCAAAATTTAAATGCATAGTGCATTATGTTTTTTATATGTACTCGTATGTATATTAATAAGAAAAATGTATCTATATATATTATTATATATAATAAAAAGGAATGCAAATTAAATTATAATACTCCTGTTAAGTTGTAATTGTTCTCTCTCTTGGAAACGTTTGAAAACTGTTCACTTTATTATCCTTGAGACACACACTCTTACAAAAAAGCAAAAATATAGGAATATTAATTGTCGTTCCATTTGCTATTGGATTAAACCTGCAGTTCTATTTCAAAACTTGCACACTTTTATCACGACGAAGTAGTACAGACTTTCATATAATATGTATTTGTGCCTTACTTTTATCTCCTCTTTCTTAATATTATCAGGAATTACCCATTATAATGTTTCTATACAAATAGTACTGGCCAGTAATTAATTTCACATGAAATATTCAGTACTTGAGTATTAACATTAAAATACTGGCCAGTGATTTATTACACATGGAATCCTCGGTCCAGTACTTCAGTACTAACATTGAAATACTCATCTGTAATTCAACACAAGTATTTATTACACAAGTATTTATCACCTAGTATTAAATGCTTCCTCATCAGAAATTTAATACTAAATATTCAATACTCGTCCTGTATTAAATACTACTTTCATCAATTACTGACCAGTAAAATACTGTGCAATACTTGGATCCCAGATTGTGATTCAAGTACTAATAAATACTTAATTTTAGTATTATTAATACACAAAATAAGTATTTATTACTAACCAGCCAGTAATACTTTTTTGTAATTGGGAGCAACGGATAACTCTGTACATCACGATCGATTCGCGCTGCTCGCGACGGGAGTGAAGTATATGGAACTCACTATTGTAACTCGCGACCAGCGATGACTCGGCTACGTCCTTACGAGACAGAAATTGATTGGCTGACTCCCGTGCAAACTACGCGAACCGAACTTGAAAAGCTTTACTATTGAGAATGGAATACGGAGTGCGAATTCGGGGCTGTGAGGCTCCAATATATACTGGAGTTCGGTGACCCTGCGCGGGAGCGAATGAGTCCACACAATTTATCAAAATATTGTATTAATTATGAAAATAAAAGCTTTGCATTAGTGAACATTGCAGGACTTCTCCTCCAACTCCCTTACATTCTTCTTATGCGCTATAAAATGTATTCTTTTATTAAACAATAAGCCGTACAATTTAAAATTCGGTTTTTATGACTGTCTTATGAATAGTAGCTTGTCCGGTTTCGAATGTTCACGTGAACATGCTCCTCTCGCAGGAAGCGACTATCTAAGGTTTTATACGCAGGATTACGTTGTACCTTCATTCGCGTGTTTAACATGCGTCTTTTGTATAAGCAATCGTTGTAACAATTTACATTTTTAGTGCGTCCCGGCTTTGCGAAAGGGTTTCGCCCGTTATACCAACGCTCGCCCGTCACGCTGCGACCACGTGAATGCGCGCGAGAAGAATGCCCGTCGCGCGGCGAGCCCGCACGCTATCCTAACGAATTCAAATTCGGAAATCGGAATTTAATAATTAACGAGCCCGATGCGTTTCCCTCGCGAAAGAACTTTCTTTTTGGTTCTCTCCGCAGGGATCGCACTCAGGATTTTACATTTAACAAATGTTTATAAAAAAAAACTCCATAAAAATATGTACATACATAGATATTGTTGCGCCCGTGCCGAGACACCGCGTTGCTCGTGGGCTGAACGTGGCCCCGTTCGCGGAAGCTTCAAGCCGAAGCGCGTACCTGACGACCAGCTGTTTGGGAATATTGATTTCCCGATGTTCAACTAATTATTGATTTCTTCTATCTGTTGTTATACCAGATGTTGAGAATACTCCGAGCCTTCGTTTCGATCGGACGCTTTGCGAGCCATATTGTATACGCATTCGCATATTAAACCAGTTCTCTAATTTCACCAGAGAGTTCTTATTCCCGGCAACGGGATTGCGCGGCGCGTTCGCGAGTGTGTGTGCGCGAGTGATTGTGAGAGAAGCGAACGCGCGGACGAGCGCAACATTTTGGGGGCTCGTCCGGGATAGGGCGAGCGGCTGCCAGGACATTTATGTCTTCGACGGGACCTTCTACGCGAAAGAGGCTTCGGGTGGAAACCCCCCAGTCAGACGACATGACGACGATTTCGGCGACTCTCCAGACCGTGATGCAAGAGGTCCGACTCCTGCGAGAGGAGCAATCACGGAGAGAGCGAGAGTTCGCAGCGACGTTTCGTCAGCAGGAGGAGGAGCTCCGCCGTCTCCGAGGGACGATCTCCAACTCACAAACCGAGCTACAGTAGAGTCTCGTTAAATTTGGCCCCCTGTAATCTTTGCATTCCTTCACACATACTTTCACAAACACTAAGATCGTGCCCCTTCCATATCACAATAGGCCCCTTCCATATCACGCGTTCCCGCAAGTACGCGGTGATT
Organism: Temnothorax rugatulus; assembly: GCA_035220575.1. Classification (NCBI taxonomy): domain Eukaryota; kingdom Metazoa; phylum Arthropoda; class Insecta; order Hymenoptera; family Formicidae; genus Temnothorax; species Temnothorax rugatulus. Next base: position 45,021 of record JASTWL010000373.1, on the reverse strand, counting down.
GGCAGTCCATTCTGTGGTGGGGGTATTCCATAATTTTGGCATTCCGCTCTTATCGCCCCATCCGGTCAAAATTAGAGAGACTCTACTGTAAGTCTTTCCTATAATAGAGCGTCCGGAGATTCGGGGACGCGAGTCGCGAGCGGCGCGGGGGCACGAGTCGCGCACGCGAGCGGGGAAACAACGATCCCGAGCGGCACGGAAATGCGAGCCGCGCACGCGAGCGGGGAAACAACGATCCCGAGCGGCGCGGAAATACAAATCGCGCACGCGGGTGAAAGAGTCGCGAACTCGAGCGGCGCGAGAACGCAAGACGAACACGCGAGTGTTAGTGTCGCGAGTGCAAGTGCCGAGTTAGGGTATAAACTAAAACCTGACACGTACGACGGAACGGTCTCGTTGCAGGAATATTTCTCCCAGTTAAATTTAATCGCCCGAGCGAATAATTGGGATGACGCTACGAAAACGATCGCGTTGGCGTCGAGTCTCCGAGGAAAAGCGCGCTCGGTTTTGGAGACAATACAGGATGTGGAGCACGTAAATTTCGCGGAATTAAAAGCGAAACTCGAACTGCGTTTTGGGGAGGGACGACAATCCCAAAATAGTTACGTGGCTTTCACGAATCGGAAACAGAAATTCGGGGAAGATTTGGCCGCGCTTGGTTTAGAGATTGATAGACTCTCGCGCCTGGCGTACCCCGAATGCCCTTATCAATTGCGAGATAAGATTGCTTGCGCACAATTCGTTACGGCCGTTTCTGATAATTTTATCAGGCGAGCGCTTCAAATGGAGGGAATAACCTCACTGAACGTGGCCGTTGAAAGGGCTAAGGCGCTGAAAATTATCCAAGGGGATAGTTCTGAGAGGGGAAGGGAAAATCACAATAAAACCTTTCCGAAAAAGGGGGTCGGAAGTGCGGTTACAAATGAAAAATGCGGCGAGGAAGGAAAGAGTGAGGGAAAGGAAAAGGGAGGAAAGGGCGCGAAAGGAAATTGGCGTGGCAGCAAATTTGGCGCCGGCCGGGGGGAGTGCTGGTCTTGCGGAAAGACCGGACATTACCGATCAGAATGTCCTTTTGAGGAAAACGCGATTTAGTTGAGCTTGGCGGGGTGGGCTCAACTTTTGCGAAAAATTCCCCGAAAGTTGGCCGATTTAAAAACCTTAAATCAGATCATAAGAAAAATGTTTGTTATTATGATGATTTATTAAATGAAAAATGTTGTTCTAATTTTTGTTATGATGGTTTATTAAATGGAAAACGTTGTTCTTTTAAGATAGATACGGGCTCCGATGTCTCAATAGTTAGTGAAAACTTGATTGGAAGCGAGATAGAGAAATTCGAAATAGAAAATTGTAATTTGAGATATCCGACTGGAGAGAGAGTTCCTTGTAGATCTAAAGTCTTGCTAAATGTTTCGATTGGAGGATATTCCGTTGAAATCTTTATGTTTGTTGCTAAAATTAGTGATCAATGTCTTTTGGGAAAAGATTTCTCGAAAAAGTGAATCTGGAAAACATTTTCGAACCTTTCTTTGTAAATTCAGGACTAAATAAAAGAAAATGTTATGATTGTTCTCGCATTGAAGCTTTTACTGAGGGGGACTCATCTGTCTTGAAAGAACTTTTTGAGAATAATTCTGGGAGTCTGACTGAGACTCAGAAAGAAATTTTTGCCGATTTTCTAAAAAATTTCCGGGATGTATTTTCTGAAAATATTGTTGCAGGAAATTGTAATGTAATCGAACATGCGATAAATGTGAAAGATTCTCCCCCCATAAAACAGGTTCCCCGTCGTATTCCAATCCACATGAGAAAGGAAGTCAATAAAATTATAGAGGACATGCGGAGACATGGGGTAATTGAGGAATCACAAAGCCCCTGGGTCTCACCAGCAGTCATGGTCAGAAAAAAAGATGGCAGTATAAGATTTTGTGTGGATTACAGGAAAGTGAATTTTATTACAAAAAAAGATTCTCATCCTTTACCCCGAATTGACGACATCTTCGACCAATTATCAGGTAATGTTTGGTTCTGTACATTAGACCTTAAAAGTGGATATTGGCAAATAAAGATTCGTCCGGAAGATAAAGAGAAAACCGCATTCTCTATTGGTAATGGACTATGGCAATTACTGTCATGCCTTTCGGTCTCTGCAATGCCCCTGCTACATTTCAACGTTTAATGGAAAGAGTCTTAAAAGATTTGTTGTCAAAAATCTGTTTAGTATACCTTGATGATGTAATCATATTTGGAAAAAGTTTCTCTGAAATGTTGGAAAATTTAAAAACAGTACTTTTACGGTTGAGAAAGGTAAATTTAAAGATTAATCCGAAGAAATGTACTTTTTTTAGGAAGAATGTTAAATATTTAGGTCATATAGTTTCGGCAGAGGGCATAGCCACAGACCCCGAAAAGATATCCGCGGTTAGTGATTGGTCGGTTCCGCATACTAAATCACAATTACGAAGCTTTTTAGGATTTTGTTCATACTACCGCAAATTTATTAAGGGATTTTCTTCTTTAGCGAAACCTCTTTACTCCCTTACTGGGAATCAAGTTAAGTTTATTTGGGATGAAGAGTGTCAAAAAACTTTTCAGGAATTGAAACGCGTTTTATCTTCCCCTCCAGTGCTTTCTTTCCCCAAAGGGGAAGGGGAATTTATTTTAGATACCGACGCCTCGAATATCGGTATTGGCGCGGTTTTATCGCAGAAACAGGAGGGGGAGGAGAGAATTATATCTTATTACAGTCGAGTTCTCAATAAAGCTGAGAGAAACTATTGCGTTACTCGCCGGGAACTTTTAGCAGTGGTTGATTCTATAAGATTTTTCCGTCACTATCTTTTAGGACGAAAATTCTTAATTCGTACAGATCACGTTTCTCTAAAGTGGCTCATGTCTTTCAAGGATTTGGAAGGACAGCTGGCACGTTGGCTGGAGAGGCTTCAGGAATACGAATTCGAGATTGTCCATCGAAAGGGACAATCTCACAAAAATGCAGATGGGCTGTCCAGAAGACAGTGCGAGAAATCCGACTGTGGATATTGCTTGAGGATTGAAAAAAAGTCAGCTGAGGGACAAGATAAAATGATTGCTCGGTTTGTCATTCAGGGAGAGAATCTCGATATTTGGCGCAAAGAACAAGGAGAAGACGTGGGAATAGGGTTTATCCTGCGAGCCAAGGAGATAGGAACTCGTCCCCCACGTTCCGAGATCCCCGCCAGAAATGTTTCTGCCCAAATTTATTGGTCGCATTGGATGCGTTGGTTCTTAAAAAAGGAATCTTATACAAGAGATGGGAGGCTCCAAATTTGAAAACAAGTTTTCTCCAACTTGTTGTCCCCCAGATTCGAGTCAAAGAGATTCTTGAAGAGGCCCACGATTCTTCTTCGGGCGGACATTTTGGAATCAACAAAACTCTAGAGAAGATTCGCAAGCGATTTTACTGGGCAACATGTAAACAAGATGTTGAAGACTGGTGCAGATCTTGTAAAGTCTGCATTTCCAAGAGGGGTCCTTCTGGGAAGGGGAAATCCCCTTTACAAGTTTATAATGTTGAGACACCATTTGAGAGGGTACAAATGGACATACTTGGCCCCCTTCCTACAAGCAGTTCTGGGAATAGATACCTTCTTGTTATCGTAGATTGCTTTACCAAATGGGTAGAAGCATTTCCTCTTAAGAATATAAGGGCTAAAACTGTAGCAGAAGTCTTTACCAATCAATTTATCTCAAGATATGGAGTTCCCTTGGAAGTACATACGGACCAAGGAAAAAACTTTGAGTCGAAATTGTTCGCGGAATTGATGGATCTTCTCGGAGTTAGGAAGACAAGAACTACAGCCTTACACCCTCAATCGGATGGACAGGTAGAGCGACAGCACCAAACGATCACTAATTATTTAGCGAAATTTGTTTCAGAGAGCCAGAAGGATTGGGATCGATGGATACCCATGTTCTTATTAGCTTACAGGACTTCGAAACATGAGACTACTGGCGCTACTCCTTCAGAATTATGTTTTGCTCGTGATTTAAGACTTCCGTTAGATTTGTTACAGGGAGGTCCTCCAAATTTCTGTGAAGGTGAGGTACAGACGGAAAGAAATTATATTGAGAATCTCAAAGGGAAGCTTGAGGAAATCCATTCAAGAGTTAAGGAACGAATGACTGTTAGGTCTTCCCGGGTGAAAGCCTGGTATGATCGTGGGGCTAGGCGTATTCTTTTTCAAGAGGGGCAAAAGGTTTGGTTCTACAATCCTCGTAGAACTAAGGGAAAAGCCCCGAAATTACAAAGCAGTTGGGAGGGACCCTATTTCATAGTAAAAAAGTTAAGTGATGTGGTGTATTGCATCCAGAAGTCTCCCAAGCATAAAAGGAAGGTTATTCATTCGGATAGATTGGCTCTTTACTCTGAGAGAAAATTAGATGGGGAAATTTAGAGTAGAACGGAGCCCGGGTGATTTGATAGATGGTGTAACAAATTAACTTTAAATAAAATATTTGTGAAGACGGAGCTTTTTTTTATTGTTTGATTTCTTTAATGTAATAAAGAATTTGTTTTGTGTTTCTGTGCGTTGCCTTTTTATTACAGCAAAGGACGGTAGTTGGCGATGGTGACGTGCGGCGGAACATCGGCCCGGATCTCCGGAAGTACTTTATAGGACCGCCTGCCCACGGTTTTTGACCCGTGGTTTTCCCGTGGGCTGTAGAGCAATGCCGGGCGGGGACTAGGGGAGTCCTGCGGGACGCTGGGTCCACGGGAAGTTTCCCCCCCCTTGTCCGAAGACTTCGCGGGAGGACGGAGGAGCTATCGTCGAAGAGGGGAACGCCGAGGAACCGGAACTCGAGGATGAGTCGGGATGGACGGCCCTTCCTGAGACTGACTTAGGAGAGTCTGGCCAGCTTTCCCTGGAGGTCAACGCAGGAAGGAGAGCAAGGAAGCTTGGTCCTCTTGCTTATCTGGGCGCTGCCCTCCAGATTGTCGGGACGACAATCTAGGAAGAGGGGGGCAGTGTTGCGCCCGTGCCGAGACACCGCGTTGCTCGTGGGCTGAACGTGGCCCCGTTCGCGGAAGCTTCAAGCCGAAGCGCGTACCTGACGACCAGCTGTTTGGGAATATTGATTTCCCGATGTTCAACTAATTATTGATTTCTTCTATCTGTTGTTATACCAGATGTTGAGAATACTCCGAGCCTTCGTTTCGATCGGACGCTTTGCGAGCCATATTGTATACGCATTCGCATATTAAACCAGTTCTCTAATTTCACCAGAGAGTTCTTATTCCCGGCAACGGGATTGCGCGGCGCGTTCGCGAGTGTGTGTGCGCGAGTGATTGTGAGAGAAGCGAACGCGCGGACGAGCGCAACAATATATACATACGTTTACACGTCCATGCACCTACATTTACGCATACTTAGTATTTCCTGCAAAGAAGACTTGAGTTATAACACCATTGCAATCAATTTAAATATCATTTATGTCGTATCTGAGTGCCGAACCGAAGGCACGGTGCTTACGCGGGGATTCTGATTGGCGGAGCCGTGTATGTACGAGGCGCGCTATTCGGGGAGACCGTGCTATTTCAAAGCGTGATTCCCGTGTTGCGCGCTTCGCAGATTGGCTCGGGTGCGTTCCGTTGTCGATGTTTTTAGAGGTACTTGTGCAGTGCGAAACCATGAATGTTTCGCACGTAACACCCCCCTCCTTAAGTTAGGAGCAGCGACGTAGAAGATGCGACCGTGAGGTCACGAGGTCGTCTAGGGATGAGGTATTGGTCCATGCAGCTGTGTCTCCACTCTCCAGCTTCTTCAATGCGCAATGGACGGTATTTAATTTGGCAGCCATATCCAATATCTTACGATGCTTGGGAGTGGAGTGCCACGGCATTCGTGAGTCCGGTTGATAATGTTTTGCTACCAACTCAACGCTATCGTCGATTGTCACCGATAAGCACGGTGTTTCGCTCGACTCGCAGCGGGACTTGTTTTTGAAATGTGCATTTGGTCCCCGCTTCATGGATATTATGATTGCGAGACCTCCGATTATTAGGACAGCAGCTGCAACTTCGACGATGAGTTTAGAGATGTTACGTTGAGTGGTGTCGCCGGTGAACGGTCTTATTTCGTCGTCAATTGATTCATACGTTGAGGTGAATGGCAACGGCGTCTCTCCAGTCACCTGACTTCCCCAAGGCAATGTTTTTGGGTTGAGGGTCTCTGGGGGAACGGCCATCAGTTCCATTTGTGGGATAAAAGAATACCACCAATTATTTAATTCATACATGGCGGTATTGTCCGTGCTGCAACTAATCTCCGTCCCCGTTGCGGAGATTATTCTTGTTCTGGGCATCAGGTAGGCAGGTGCGTCGTTGACAATGACCGGTATTTCAAGATAGCAGTTCTCGGTTGGTCTCCTGCGTACGGGGATGATGACACATCGGAATATCTGCGCGGCTTCTCCACGTGTACAGAGTATCCAGGTTTGCCCATAATGGAGTAAGCAAACATGTGTGGATCTAAATAAGCGTGTAGCACAGCAGGCCGCACTTCGGCCTCCTTTTTAAGGCACTTTATCAATAAAATATCAGTGTAAAAAGCTTTAGCGTTAGAACTCAAGTCGTTTATAAGAGTATAATAACGTGACGGCACAATATTAATATATGAACGCAACTTATTTATTAAGTTTTTCGGTTTTGAACATTTTGATATATTGCTGCAGAGCTCTTTGATTACGAAACGCGGATGTTCCATCTGAAAGACAGTAGAGTCTGCATACTTCGTGTGGTGTGCGGACGAGAAGGATTAACTTGGTCGCATTATAACGAAAGGTGTAAGCGGTCGGTTCATTAACTGAGCTTATTTTAAGGCGACCCCTCGGTATAACACTTTAAACGGTGCTATGTCACATCCGTTGTGGAAGAAAGGGGACCAAAAATTATTGTATCCTTCCTCGTCTACATACTGCAATTCACTATAACTATATTTAGTACCCGTAGCGTAATCTTATCAACTATTAATTCTACTGGAACTGAGTAACGCTTAAACACGATATGTACATATTGATTTACAGTAGTATCATTATGGAAAATTTTATAAGGAGGAGAAGCGATAGAGCGCGTCATGGCATTGTTAGCGGAAGAAAACAGAAGGCTATTCGTCACTTCTCTACTAAGGTTGCCAAAAATGGCTCTTTCAAGATGAAATTCGCCGGTGGAATGTAAGTACAAACATTCAAACATGCTGACCGGTATATAAAATCGCTTCCTCTTCTGTTTCCTACTCCATTCGACAACTCAGACATTCACGGTTGTGACCCTGGGTTTCTGTAATAACTCGACGAACACCTCCCGCGGAATTAAATGTCCCCCGACGGAGTGACATTCACCCAGGCCGACTAAGGATATGATAGTGCTGTTCGAATGAGGTATTTTACAATCGTACCCCACAAGAGCGAGCCCGGAGCGGGTCAGGAGGATCACCAAGAGAAATTTCATCATTTGTAACAAAAATGGATTCATCCTGGCTCGCTGCAGTACGCCTTCCGGAGTCGATTAGCATGTACCACCCGTGCGGTACGTCCTATCTTTATCCTAACGTATTCGTCATCCGAAACTTCTATTTTTCCAGACCTGAGACGATGTATTTTTGAAAAACGAAAGGAAACTTGATAAATTCTCGCCCCATAATTTTAGGGCCTTACTTTTAAGTAAAAATACAGAGTCAACGCGTTTGTCATACTGCATTTTAGATCGCTGTTTTGCTTTTTCTAGATTCGAAATAGCCAATTTTTGCAGATCGGAGATTTTGTCGAACAAATTAGTTAAGTAAGACTCATAAGTTTCGAGGTCGTTTTCTTGATTGAAGCTGGAGGGTATCCTTGCGGGAGTGCCAAAAACTAATTCATGTGGAGTATAACCGGTCGCGCTATTTCAAAGTATGACTCCCATGTTGCGCGCTTCGCGGATTTGCTCGGGTGCGTCCCGTTGTCAATGTTTTTATGGGTACTTGTGCAGTGCGAAACCATGAATGTGGCTTTGCACGTAACAAGAGCAACTAGAGAGCAGAGTAGAAAGGTGGTGTTTTTTTTTCCGGTATGCAGGAGAAACGACGGATGAAGATTCAAGAAAAATAGCAGAAACAATACCAATAATGAAGCTAGCGTATGATGAATTAGACAAGTTTCATTGGAATGAAAAAGATCTAATAGCGTACGAGGAAAGAATAATGAATCTACAGAAAGAAGAAGCCATTCTTGAATATAAGCTTGATCTTGCTAAAGACGAAGGTATCAAAATCGGTCAAGAGCGAGGCATCCAAATCGGCGAAGAAAAGGGCAGAGCGGAAGGCGAAAAACAGGCTAAAATTGCTGTGGCTAAAAACTCAATCAAGGCCGGTGTCTCCATTAATGTTATCTCTGAAATTACCGGCCTTTCCCCAGATGAAATAAAAGAGCTAAGAAATTAAACGATTATATTACCTTATCCTTAAATCTCTAGCTTGAGTTATATGTCCTTGAATAGAAGTATTATTTAAATAACTTTTAGGCTCCAAGCTTATTTGTTGTTCTTTTACGTCATTCACTTCCAATGTACTATCCCTGCTGTATAATATCTGTTGCATCGATTCCCAGCGAGAAATGACCCATCGAATCGACGTCGAATTGACGTCGAAATCATCGATATTACATCATATCGAAATAATGCTCGAAATTTGAAGCTTATTTCGATGTTTATGCTTTATGACATTTTTTAAAAGAAGAGATTATTTGTGACATACATTTATCACGCCAGACTATAAACAGGCAAATTATGTATTTTTTGTTAAGACACCGATATTTTATCATTTCGATATCGATTCGAAACTATTTTGATTTGCCTGTCAAATATATAATAACATTGCCATTATATGGATTGCAATATGAATAAAGAATTATATTGTATTGGCAGACATAGATAATGTAAATATTTTATGATTTGAGCATTATAATAATTGTGTTACAATATTAATTTTTTAGGCTTCCATTTCCATTAAATAGTTACTTTATATAACTGTAAAAGTCACAACAAAATTCTTGTTTGTAATTTGACAATTATGAAAATTAAAATATTATATAATAGGTACATTTTCAGTACTGCACGGGCTCATTTATTAAACAAAAAGTTAAATTAAGCAACTAATTAAATTATCAATATTAAATATTAATACAATAAGATATTTGTATTTACATTTATCAAAATAAAAAATTAGTTCAATTATGAAAATAAATATTAATAATTGAACTTATTAAAAATTAAATAATATGTTCAGATATTGCGCTCGAATTAATTCTTTTTCGCGTTTTACAACGCCTGATCGTTTCACATTAGATGGCGCGACGCGCGAGTCGCCACTCTCAAAGAGCCCCCACCTCCTTCCTCAGTCGTTAGGTGTCATGGCCGCACTGGCTTGCGTTTCTTCGAACGTGTCGAGTCCGTGACCTCTTTCTTGATCATTGCGACGCGTGTTCTGGAGACCAACCGAGCGAGAGTCGGATCACCAGGGAGAGCTCACCGCCAGGAAAGGGAGAGCTGCGGCAGCTAGCGTCCGAGAGGGAGGATCGAGGCGAGGAATCCGGTCCTGCGGCCCTTAAGAGATTCTCATTGGGACGCCATATTTGAAGACAGACATTAATGAAAAAAGTACCTCTGCTAAAGTTTATATTTGTCTTGAGATCTGAGAATTACTTTCATTCTTGTGGCTCTGGCTTGAAATTCTAGCCCAAGAACCGATCTTATAGACATTAATGCAGGAGGCTCCCCTCTCTTTTCATTTTTCTTTCTTACTTCTTTTTCTTTCATAATCGGTATTACGTTTCAGTAAGCATTTGTGGACTCACATTTTCAATCAGTAATCCAGACATCTTAATTCTGTCCTGTAAGATCTGGTTTTTTGTTTCAGCTCATTTATTTTCCATTCTATCTTCAGGACAGATTACTGATTTGGTTTGCTTTTATTTCAAATAATGTAACAACTTTTTAGTTACTCTCAATTTTTCTTTCACGTCAACATATTTTCTTTTTTTGTAAAGATAACTACACATAATACAGACAAAATTGATTTCAAAGGAACTCTCTTTCTGTCGCTCACCTATCTAAGAATTCTACACAAACCTGTCGTGTTTGCCATTACTTTTTAAACATAATTAAATTAATTTAAAAAATTAAATAATTAAAAATAAATATTAAAGACAGAAAGTAAAAAAGGTTTTATATATATAGGCACCTATATACAGGCATTATACTAATTATAATTGTATTCAGCAGAAAGCTGCTTTGCAACTGCAGTTGTAAAATTCGTGAATTTAATTGGTGTATTACTCTTAGTTTCGGCCAAAATTAAAAGCATACACCAATCACATTCACAAATTTTACAACAATTGCAAAGTAGTTTTCTCTGCTGAACACAGCTTTTTATTACTTGCGTTATATGTATGAACCGCCATTTGCTGCGCGTGCGCAAACAACCGGCAACCGAGCAACGACTTGAATATTTCGTTGAGCACCGACGGCGCCAAACAGCAGTGCTGCAATTGGATATAAGTCCGTGATCGGAACTTCGGAAGGTTGTTAACAGACTAAAATAAGGTAGAGAATAATGTAAATCGCGAAAGGCTATATATCTTACAGTCTTTTACGTCTTACGTTTTTCTATGTATGCTTTACTTTATGTCCACGCTACGACAGACGTTCCCAGATAGCCAAACCTGAGCAGCAGATTCCAAGCAGAGTCTGCATTAAATTTTTGGTATCAGAAAGGCAACAAATTGCACGCGGAAACTGCTCTATCAGACGATGTTGTCAAACTGTAGCCAGAAATGCGACAGAGCCTGCTGACAGGCAATGTGAGCAGATTGGCAGCAGAAACCGCGCAGAGCCTGCACACATACTTGGCTGCAGATTGACAACAAAAATCGAGCAGAGCCTGCGCGCATGACTTGAGAACAGAGTGGCAGCAAAAACCGAACAGATCCTTTCCGTGATAGTTTGCAACGACGCCACTAAGCGGCGCATAATGGTAAGACTAACTCGTAAATAAATTTCTGTTGAGGGCTAATATAAGCAGGCTTTCTGCGAAGCAAAATCAAACATCCGCGAGACATATCTTTGTCAGCAATACAACGCAAGGCTCAACCAAAATTGCTGCAATGATATAGATATGCAAAATAATATTTTCCAAAGTAAGATGTAAAGTATATTGTGTGTATAATGTATATTTTTCAAATATTAAAAAAATCTTTCTAACGTGAAACAATTATTGCTAATTGGGTTAAACATATTTTATTTTTCGAAGCAATATTTCTGATAGAAAGATTTTACAAATATTATTGTATATATTTATTTGCAATCTTTTAAAAATATTTTCGAAAATATTTTTCTGACATAATCTGGCGGACATAGAAACATTTAAAAAATATTTTTGTAAATTATTTTAATCTTTCTAAAAAATATTTAAAAAATATTTAAAAAATATTTTGTGCTGTATGGGTATGGACAAAGTCTGCTCGGTTTTTGCTGCCAATCTGTTCTCAGGTCGAGCGCGCAGGCTCTGCTCGGTTTTTGCTGCCAATCTGCTGCCAGGTTGTATATGCAGGCTCTGCGCGGTTTCTGTTAGCAATCTGCTTACATTGCCTGTCAGCAGGCTCTGTCGACAGAACACGAGCTTAATGCGGGCACAGATGGCAATGGTTTTGGTGTGGGATTTTGATCAAATTTGCTGCCAATCTGCGCGCATTCTGCTAACATTTTGCTATCTGGGTTCTTTGTCATCAGCCGAACGCTGCCCTTGCGGCAACCGAATGCAAAATATTTATTATGTAATATTTAATTGCGGATTGTACTGTAGTAAAGCCTCTTATTTAGTCAAATACAGTGAGGAAACCTTTCCTCAATCTCCAAGAGATATTCTCCCGTTTTTAAATAATCCCCCTCATCAATTCATCCGCCTTCTCCTCGCAACTTGCAAGTCTATGGATCCCCCCCCCCCCCCCCTTAGAAAGAGCCGAAGAGTTTAATCATGTTAATCGGAGACGGTGAATCAGCCCATATCTGCAGTGAGGAAATAATAATCAATATCGAGTCGAAATCGATTTATTCTGAATTGAAAAGTCATCGAAAGTGGTACCACATTTCAATTGAGATCGATGAATATTTCAATTACTTTTCGATATACGTTTTCGACATCAATTAGACGTCGATTTGATGGGTCATTTCTCGCTGGGTTGATTTAGCGTTACGTCTAGTCCCTTATTAAATTCGGCCATAAACTTATCAAATTTCTTCGGACTTAACTTACCAGGACATCCTGCTTCTCTACTAGGACATGCTTTCTTTACATATGAATTTAAAATCCCTGAAATCTCATTAAATTTACCACTCATGACTTTTCTAGTAATTTCTTCTTGTACTTTTATAAAGTCAATATCTAATCGATGCATTGATACCTTGCTATCCTTTGCAGCTTGTTCTACTACTTGCTCAAATCCCTTTATAATATTTAATGCATAACCCTGTGCTTCTAATAAAGATATAGGTTGTTTTGCTAAAGATATATATTTTTGACCCGTAACCTTTCTAATGAGCACGTCAAGTAACATTATTGTACCATTTACATCTATTGGTGCATCAACTTGTAAGATTGAACTTGTAGTACTTGATGTTTCCTCAGATAAAGCAGCTCTAGAATAAAATAACCCATCTACAGAGCTTTTCACCCAGCTAAACAAATCCACGAAGATGGTCTTGTACCGCTACTTGTACTGCGACGATGACGTGTTTGCCGTCTGTGTCTGCTATGTCTATGCTTATGTCCATGAGCCATAGTTTGGTCAGATAACATAATAACTTCTGGACTGCTTTTTGTACGATTGAAAACATCATTATAGACTTGATCTTTATATTCTTTTTTCACAACATTCACGTCTCTTGCAGTACATATTTGTTCCTGACGATCTTTTAAGATTATTTCCTTATCAGCAAACTTTATTGATAATGTTTCCATTTTAGGTTCTTCATAAAACTTACTCAGTGTATAGTACAAAGATCATCTTTAGTAATACTAGCATCAAAAGCATTATGCCCGTTCTAGACTGGAGGATAATCCTACTCGCGACTCATCCTAGTGTAGACGGTTAAAAATCATGGATAATCAATGATTTTTATCCGTCTACACTACTCACTAGGATGAGCCGCAAGTAGGATCATCCTTCAGTCTAGAACGGGCATTAGTTATTATTAGATCACTACCATTATCCCGAACAATCTTATATTTTCCTGCTCTTTTAGGTGTTATTAATTCAGTGTTTTCTTCTATATCTTGACTTGTTACAATAATGACTTCTTTATTCTTTTCAAATTTTAAAGGCAATGGTTTTAAACTCCACTCATTGTTATCAAGGTTGATCTTCATAAGAACATTATCCATAATCACATGAGTATTGTTATACCAAATAATCCCATCTCTTAATCTCACAGTAAAATACTCATGTTTTATTATTTTATTGACAGACAAATCTTCTGTTGGCTTTACTTCGGTTACTGTTGCTTTTAATAACAAATCATTTGCAGATTTAAGCACTTAATTGTAATTCAAAATTATTTGACAACTTACTTTTTGCTTGTTGTGCTAAATTTCTCAAGTCGATTGTATTTACTGAATTTTCTACATCAAGATCGTTCGTAAATAACTACTTCAGGCATAGCAACTTCGTTTTTTTATCTCTAGAATCAATCACATATACATTTTTACCACCATTGCCCACTAGATGGCTTTTATGTAGTGGATTGTTATGTATTACCTCATAATTTCCACTTCCTATTGCAACTGTTTCATTACTTAATAGTGATTGTATAAAGAATGACATTTTATTTAATCGATTTGCCACAACTAAGTAACTCTTTATAATCTCATCAACAGATTCATTAGTGTTTTGAAGCATATACAGGTTGCCTTTATTTCCTACCTTTATTTCAGTATTATTGCCTAATCTGTAAGAAGGATTAGATGCACCAGATATTGTTATATTAAACTCTTTATTTGACATTGGTGAAAAATTAAAAGTAATTATATGTGAAGTCTTATTTATAAGTACATTTACATTCTTTACATCAATATTCTTTATATCAATATAGGCTCATACTCAAACGTAAAAGTATTATTTAAGTTCAATGCTTCAGCAGTATAAATGAAATCAACCTTAGCACTACCTAGTGCATACAATATAGTGAAAATCCCCTTTTAATGCTCAATTGTATATACGGTGTTAAACCTTACCACTACTTGCATCTCGTAGGCGCAATCCTTGTCATGTATGTTTATGTAATCTACAAACCTTTCACTGCCACCTTGACCATCTACAAACTTAATATCACTAGCACTGCTATCACACGTAATAAACACACGATCTGCCTTGCCTTTTCTACCTAAAAACCTATTTATTCCACTTATTCCAAAATAATTATCTCGAAAATAATCTTCAACTTGTCCTATATGCAATTTTTACATCTATAGATCCTTCTTCTGGAGCAAATAATGTAAGATCCAAAGTATTAAATCCATCTCCTCCATAGAAATATCCTGTAATAGCACTTCCTTGCAAAATGAATACATCGTCTTTATTGCCACCGTGATACCTTTTAGATCCATTATTCACTACAAAGATATTTGGAATATCTATAAATCCTTTTGCATAATCTTCACCTTCTCCTAAGTAAATTAGAGTATAACCTTCTGTTCCCAGATAGCCAAGCGTAATAGAGCATATTGAGCAAACTAATGCATTGCATGTGTTTTCATATATTTGCTATAAATTTGCTGACATCGAAATAGAACACTTTACAAATACAGCTACATGACTGCTTATACATACAATCAGTTGACGCAATTTCAAGAGCAAACGGTCCGCAATATTGGTACGTTATGATGTCTGCAACATGTCAACAACATGACAGCAATGAATGATTCATCGTTCCATCTTGAGCATCATGATGCAAACGTGACGGCAACAACACATATATAATGATTTCCATCCGTTATTGTGTATATATCATCAAGCTATGAAGTTTTTTAATTGTATCTCGTTGCTAACGAAGTGTTGACAATATGAAATTGGCACAAATCCCTCACAAATTGATGCTGTCACGTTGCAATCAATTTGCTGTTAATAGAAATATAATTCATATGAGTTCAACCCGACAAGCATAATGCTGTCTCACCTTGTCCCGAGTTTGTCAAAATTAATTGCATTAACGACAAGCTGCTTGTTGGCAACATGGCAGCAAACTCACAGCATTTGGCTATCTGGGTTTTATTAGTAGATAAGTCAGTTATGACAATTGCACTTTTACATAAGTAAGATCCATAGTTTGGAGCAAATCTATAATCTCCTTGTGGTAAGCAGAATAACAGACCTCCTCTTGGATTATCAGGCTTTGCTCTGCTCCATTTTATATCAGCTCTTTTTCTATCAAGTAGTACTGTATTATCTAAATCTTCTTGAAACTTAGTTGTGCATTTCTCAGTAGCGTGTAACTGTACGTGATCTGGCACAACCATTAAACCATCCACTAATGCATATACCTACTGTATGTGGAATTGTTTGACAAGGATCCACTACTGACTTACCAGTGGGAAAAACATATCTTTGAATCCCGTCATGTTGCTGCAGATACTCAAATCCTTGCTTAATTAGTTGGTTATGGAAAGTTGTTTTTCTTCCATTAACTCTTCTATGTATCGTTCAGGTTGCATACCTACAAATGCACGTAATTCTTCAATAAATCTTTCACTTCCTTTGAGATGAATAATTTGATCAATTTTATCAACTCTTTTCACGGCCATATAATATCAGTGCCAACAAATACTACAGCTCCAATCGTTGCTCCAATAGAACCAGTAACAGATAAGACTCTTTCTAATACTTCAAAAGCTTCAGCGATTTTTATACCAATCTCTGCGGCATCAACACCCAGGTAAATGCTATCTCCTACTACGCCAACCAGTGCTTCTTCAGTACCATTTTTAAATGCTTTTATCTGGCTTATTAAATCGTAGACAACAAAGGCTGAAGTTCCACGAACAAGAAAAGGGGATGCTGCTCTTAAAGATCTACCAAGTAATAAGTTTTCTTCTGAGGCTAATTTTAATCCTTTGATAGATGCAGCTTTAGTAACCTTGGCAAATCCTTGACCACCAGCAATAAAACCAACATTATAATTGCTACGCCTTGATAATTTCCATCTAAAAAATCAGCTAGAACATTTTTAGCCATCATTCCATGCATAGTCATACCGGAGATTCTTCCTACTCTATTTAGATAACTTATAACTTTTTGATTGCCAATCAGCTTATTAATCTAACTTTGAGATTCACCAGTAACTTGAACCTTATCTGCTAATTGAATTACCTGACTTCCCCTCTGGCAAATCTTTAATTAATTAACAAACTTTTCACTATCTATTTTAATTTTACTAAAATCTCTTTTCTCATCTTTTTCTACATTAAACTCATCCACGTCTTCTCAAGTGAATATACATTCATTTTCAGCGTTTCTTTTCTTTCTATTGCCTGAACTAGAGTTTTGTGGACATCCTTCTGACGACATTGCTTGCTCTTCTTGTTATTGATTAGTATATAGATTTATGCTTAAGAATATTTTTAATTTCTTGGTAAATTTTTAAATTTTTATCTGAATTTTCTTGAGCTAAATCCTTAAGAAGATTAAGAATATTAGAATCTACTTCCTTGGGATATACTTTATTCTCTAGTAGTAGTTGTACGATATCTACGTGACCTTCTCGAGCAGCGAGGTCTAATAGTGTATAACCATTATTAGTTTTAGCGTTAACATTATGACCTACAAGTTGTTCTACAACTTCATTCTTATCACCAGAAATAACAGCTCCATGAAGAGGATATTTTAAATTTGTATAAGCTGTACCAAGATTTTTTTGTGCTTTAATAACTCTAGGATGAAGAAATCCATAATGTTCCTTAAGATCAGGTAAAGCTTCTTCAAGAAGCCTCCTTTGTTCCTCATGATTACCTAAATTTCCGTAAGCGAAACCTAAGGCCGGTATTCATAATCAGATCTTATTTCAAGACCGTCTTAAGTAATGTCTTAAGATGCTAATATGGCTTTGTGATTGGTTAATGACATCTTAAGATTGTACTTAAGACGGTCTTAAATATAAGAACTGACTATGAATACCGGCCTAAGTTTCTTTTTATTTTAGCAACGTCAATCTCAAGCTGTCTAATCAACTCTTCATTTTTTTGTTCTTCAGCAATCTTATGATATTCATCAAAAGTAAGTAAAATGTTTTCAACCAACTTTTTTTTTCTCTCAAACAACTTTATTTTTTCCTTTATTTCTTGATCATTCTCAAACTCAGCTAAATCCAGATAAGTGTTGGCTAAGCTTCTTTCTGCTTTGGCAATTTGAATTTTGAGGACTTTAGTCCACACATTTCTCTGATTATCATCTAGATCTTTAGCACATTGTGCTTCAATGGATTTAAAATCCTCTTTAAAAGTAAATAAAGCCTGTGGAAAATAGTCCTCTTGATGATTAGTATCTTGCTCTTCAGCGGCTTTAAGATGTTTCTTAAAAGTAGGTATAACCTTTTCTTCAAGTAACCCTCGTCTCTGCTTGAGGCAGGATTCTTTCTTCTTCTTATCCTTAGTACTTTCAGCTAAACCTCCATAAGCGTTGGCCTGGAATCTTTGCATTATAGCAACTTCAAGATGATCTTCTTGTAATTCTGTTCTAAGAAATTTTACTGCATTCTCTGAAAGTAAGCTAGTTCCTGTATATCTTCCATCATCGCATAGCTTTTTGATATGTTTTCTTAGTATATTAATAAGCTCCTTATTAATTTCTTTATCTTTTCCACTTCGTAATAAAAAAGTGAAAATGTTACCCAAACCTTCTTTTACAGCCACAATCAGCGGTTCTTTATTTGAGAAAGAGGCGTTAGAGTCATTTTGACCGGACCAAAAATTTTCTAAATTATCAGCCAATTTAAAGTCAATGAAATTACGAATGACATTGTTTCCTTTTTCAATAAAAATATGATTTAGCAGAAATTTCCGCATTTTATTCTTTGACTCTTCAGAATAATTTGGATTTTCTAATTTTTGCTTAAGCCTCTCATAAATTAGCTTTGATACAAAATACTCTGCAAATGTACGATGAATAAAATCTATGTTATCCTTATTTCTGGATTGAGTAATTCCAATTCTGTTTAATGCTAGTATTTTCTCCTCATTGGGCATCTTATTTTTAACAAAAGATGACTCCTCTGATTTAGCAGAGAAAAAAAGCTTAAAAGGCTCTTCTTTCTTTTTTCGAGAAAATAAATATTTGAAGGCTAGACGTTTATGCATTTTTTCATATGGCTCCTTAAATATATTTAAATCAGCATCAGTTACACCAGTTGAAGAAAGTCCAGTTTTTTCAGAAAAGTAAATTTTATACTTTCTATCTACAAATTCTTTATATAAATTTAAAATGTTCAAATTTTCAGAATCATCATTCAACTGACTTTGAAGATTTTTACCAAATTCTTTAAACTTTTCTAAATATACCTCTGCAAGCATTCTCAAATGGAGAGGAATACCCATAAATCTGAACTTTTTCTGAACTTTGATAACTTCATCAAACTTTATAATTAGATTTTTAGCAAACGTTTTGTACCAAGGTTCTTCTATCTTATTCTCAATATACTTAAGACTTCTTTCCCAAAAATTCATAAGAAACTTCCGACCTTCAATTATTTTAATAGGCTTAAAAGTATAAGATAAAACTGACAATGCATCTTCTAAGATTATTTTTTGTTCTTCATAAGCACGTGTTGTAACTACAATTCTTGCCTCAGTTTTGTTTTTTAAGAATTTTAATAAATTAGTAATTTTCTCCTCTTCAGCTGGTTGCGCAGTATCTCCTTTTTTTTTATCAGAGCTAATTTCATCAAAACCATCGAATAGCAAGAGTATATTGTTCTCTTTCTTTGTATGCGTTTCTTCTTTCTCTAGTCTGAATTTAAACAGATTCTTTGAAAATGTATCTCCTAATCCTTCTTTATCTATCGCAGAAAAAAAATTAACAACGTTATCAAAATATTTATCATTTTCACTATATTCACCAGGAAGTTTATCTATCTCATTCCTATAATCTCTTAAATTAACTCTTATTATCCAATTCAATTTATTTTGACCCTTGTAGAATTCGGATAAAAGTGTCAGTGTTACTGACTTACCCATACCTGGTAAATCAGCAATGACAGTAGACCTTGCATCCTTGTCAATAATAAGATAAGAATCTAAACCATCAGCTGTTTTACTAACAATCAGCTTACTTAATTCTGATGTTTTACCTTTAGAACGCTTCCAAACTAGGCAACCACTTGTACTTGTAATTTCAAGCAAGTGAATATCAAAATCCTCTAACTCTTTTCTGTCAGACAGGTCATTAAAACTTTTTTCTTTATTTAATATAACAATAGGTTTACTTCCATCAAGCTTATCATCTGTAAAAAGAGCTATTTTATCTTTATGAATTTTGTACAGCTCTTCAAATTTTTCTTTTATTATATCATTAACAACAAATATGTCTTTTTTATCTTTATCTTCTTTTGTAACATATTTACGAAGTTTATTTGCATCTATCTTTATCTGATTAAACTTACGATTAGTATAAAACTCAGGATTATAATAACGGTTCCACATAAACTTGTTATCTTTCGATTCAATAAAATGAATTGTTTTATCTGGATAATTATGACATACTATTTCAAAATCTTCTATATTCTTATCATGATCTTTGCTAATTAGTAAAAAAAACTGTTTCTTGTTCTTGTCATTTAAGTCACGATTATCGAATAAACATATTTTTTCCTTAGTGATTCCAAGATTTGTGAGCTCTTTTTCCTCTATCCCACTGATTACAAATAAATCATCTTCAACATCTTTAAAGCGCTCTATTTTAATCGTCTCAGATATTATATTATACGCAGGAGATCCAGAATCACTTTTTTGTGGTACTTTACTACCTACGTTGATTACTTTATTATTAATAAGTTTAGATAATACTTCTCCATCTATTAGAGGTTCTGACCTATTACCTATTAATTCATTTAGACTTACCTTTTCTCCTTGAAACACAACTTTTCCTTCGTCTAGAATTTTTTTTTGTGATTTAGGGGTAAGATGAATTAGGCTATTCTCTTTATCTATTTTTTCAATATATTTATCAGAAAAACCATTTTTAAATTTATTAGCTAGAGCATCACCTTGTTTTGTAATGAGAACAATCTTTTTGCTGGATTTGTTTTTTATATCTTTTAAATCTTCGTATAGATTTTCTACATCATTCTTTCCAAAATCGCATTCAATTGCCAAAAAGTCAGCTCTTTCGAAGGCTTTTAACATACGATCTTGAATTGATAAAATCGTTTTTAAACTGACAAAAATATAACTACCTTCATCTTTATTTTTTATTGCTTGATAAACCTTAATAGCAGTCAAAGTAGTGTAGTCAGTAACAATATTGAAAATTTTATCAGAAGGAAAAAAGTCGTTACTTTTCCTATTTTCATCATCAGTACAAAGCTTTTGAATAGATCCGTCCTTAAACTCAATACCACACTCCTTTAATTCAGCTATATACACTAACGTTGGACCTACTACTATCAAATGACTAATTTTTTTTTCTGCTTCCGCAAAAAATTCAATAACCTCTTTAGCGGTTGAAATAAACTCTTTTTTCTCTAAGTTTAAAGCATCAGCCACTCTTACTCGAAATTCATATGCAATGTAATCATTACCAAAGCCTTCATACCACGTACATTTTCTTTTGATAAATTTATCTAACTTGTCCTGAGAATAGTTAACAACAAATGTTAAATGCTTAAAAAATTCCTCTATCTCACTCTTTATGTCATTTAAGCTTTTTTCTGGCAAGTCTTTATTAGACGGTAATATTTCATTAATATTATTTTTAATATCACCATTCTCCATATTCTCCCAAAAAGCTTTCTCGCTTATCAATATTTCTTTGCAGGTTGCAAATTCTTTTTCTGTATTTTCATTTTTTCCTGTAATTGTGAAATGATATTTACTAAGCTTTTCGTAAATTTTTAAACCATCGTCATTTTGATCTATTAAATTTGACTTCTTTTGAAGCTCAGTTTTTAGTAACTCTCTAAATTCATTTAAATTGCCAGGAAGTTTTTCATCTTTCCAGAATACTCTACTAAATCTAACTTTATTTTGTGCATCTTCAACCAGGACATAATTAGCTAATTTGTCAATATTATCTTTAATTATTTTACTACGTCTTTCAATCTTGATTTCATCTTTACCTTTATCTTTACTTTTTTTAATTAGTAATGCAATTTCTTGAGCAAAATTGCCAGGTTCTGATATATCAAAATTATTGCTTGAGTTTTCTTTTTTATTTTTAAATCCGAATTCCAATAAAAACTCTCGAAATCTTTTAGCTTTATCAGATAAATTATTCTCTCCTTTTTTAAAGCTCTCATTAAATTTTTTTTCTTTTAAAATTATACCTTCGCTTGATAAACTTTCATGGTCTTTTGCTAACTCAATCATTTCTATTTGATTAGCATTAATGTTAAATTTATCAAAGCTTCCTATAGTTTCCCAAAAAGCTTCCTCGTCTATCAGCATTTCTTTGCAGGTTGCAAATTTTTTTCCTGTAATTGTGAAATAATATTTCTTAAGCTTTTCGTAAATTTTTGAACCATCGTCATTTTGATCTATTAAATTTGACTTTTCTTGAAGCTCAGTTTTTAGTAACTCTCTAAATTCATTTAAATTGCCAGGAAGTTTTTCATCTTTCCAGAATACTCTACTAAATCTAACTTTATTTTGTGCATCTTCAACCAGGACATAATTAGCTAATTTGTCAATATTACCATTTACTATTTTCCCTTGTTTTCCCTGTCTTGTAATTCTAACTTCCTCTGTACTCTCACTAATCTTCGATGTAATTATTTCGGCAATTTTTTCTGGATCAGGCAGTTTAAAATCACTACTTAAGTTTTTTTCTTCATTTTTAAACCCTAATTCCAATAAGATCTCTCGAATTCTTTTAGCTTGATCAGATAGTCTTTTGTTCTTTATAAAGTCAGGATGAAATTTACCAGATGTATCAATTACTCTGTTTTTTATAAGAACATAGAAATAAGAACCTAGAGGACCTTCCTCAGTTACAGATTCATTTTTTAATACATACCCTAGTAACTCCTCTACCAGCTTAATTGAATCGTATGTTCTTCCTAGATGTTTAATTACCTTTTCTTTATTAGGATGGCCGTCACCTTTCCTAAATCCCAAATGCTTGGATTTCTTACCACTTTCTTTTTCTATGAAATCCAAAATTGGAATATTACCTTGTGGTTCAAATTCTTTTTTCAACTCATCATCAAAATCAATATTTGTGGCGATAATCAGTTTATTAATTTTGCCATTTTTATATTTGGGATTCTTCTTTATTTCATCTCTGTAAGAAAGAAAGTATTTCTCTAAGGCAAAAGGACGTTTGTCTTTTTCATTTGACCTTGAAGAGTCTTCCTTTTGTTTGGACTTGAGTAACTCCTGTAGAGTAATTTTTTCTTTTCTCTTTAACTTATGCTTAGCTTGTAAAAAATTATATTCATATGAATTTGGTTGATCAGTTTCATATCTCCAAACCAAATCATCAAACTTCCCAGCATCAGGATCTTCTGTCTCAAAATCTATTGTTTTAAACTTAAAAGCATCATTTTTTGCATCCTCTAATCTATCTCTAGCTTCCAGTGCAACTATCATCATCCACTGCACTTGGTAAGCAATTCCATGATAAGATTTAAGCAGTCCTACAGGTTGTCGTGATTTTGTATTTTCTTCCCCATTTGAGCTCTGTTCTCGAGACCCTGATTTAGATTCTACATTACCTTTCACAGACCGGTCATCAGGACTAGAAATTTCTGGATTTTTTGCATTACTGTCTTCTGATTTATCTTCTCCTGATTTATGTTCTACATCAACTTCCATAGTATAGTCACCAGGACTAGAAGTTTTTGGCTTTTTCGGACTACTCTTTTCTGGTTTATCTTCTTCAGAATCAGTTTCAGGTTTCTTTTGCTCTTGCAATACTTTTGCATATTTTTTCCTCTTATTCTTTAAATCATCTTCAGTTAGGTTATATTCCAATTCCCGTTCAATTTCTTGGTTATTAATCGGACCACTTCGTATTTTTTCATTAATTATTCTCGCATTCTCTAAGGCAAATATTCCACAGTTATAACCATCTTTTTGCTGCTGAAATTTGAAATTACTGATCTGAATTCCTGGCATTGCTAAGTTTAATTTACCACGAATATCACTTGTTATTTCATTACCAAGAGAGTTAATGTAGTAAGCAGAAAATTGCTGATTTTTATGAGTAATAACCAGTGTTACCCAATGACTTCTATGTAAATTGATAATAAATGTCAGTGATTGTTTATTAAGTGCTTTTAGTATTTCTTCAGGTTCTAACATAACATGTAATTGTTCTACTGATCCAATCACTTCAAACAGTACTTTATTATTTTCTCCGTACCACCCATATTCAATCCTTGCAATATTAGCAATATCTTCCTGCGTCAGCCATACTTGATAATCTTGTTGATTTAATGTTTTCTCAGCAAATTGAGAGCTATTGCCCTGATGAAATTCTTTTTGCATTTTATTAGAATCAGATGGAGATTGGTCAATTTTCCTTTTGTTATCCTTTTGCTGAGCTTGATCTAATTTTGAATGATACTTTGTTTACTAGGATTGCTGCTATCAAGCTCATTGGCTAAGCTTAGTGGTGTTTTACCTTCATTATTTGTGATGTTAATCTTTGTTTGTTTACTTAAAAATAATTGCACAAGTTCTTTATTACCTTTAGAAGTAACAATATGTAAAGGGGTATCACCTTGATTGTTTTTAATGTTTACATCTATGCCTTGCTTTTCTAGACGAAGCTTAACAACATCTTGATGTTCTTTACTTAGCGACAAAAGAATGATCAAATTGATGCAGAGATTATTGCAGATTATTGCCAAAGACAGAAACCTTTCCATTGGACACCATCTCCTCCTGAAAAGAAAAAATTAAAACATCTTTATCGTTGTTCAATTGCGCTAAAAGATGAATTAACATTAATAAGTAATCATCTAGAAAAAGAGAGACTGCCTAAAGAAGTTGCAAATGCTTGGGAAGATCTTGCAATGAACATAGAACAAAAAATAAAAACAATAAAAAATTCCATACGTGAACTGTTAAAGCAATACATAGAGTTGTTAGAAAATTTTCAACTTCTATTGACTATTCCAGGCGTAGGAGAGGAGTCAGCAACAGCTATTTTAGCTGAAGTTTCTGACATAAAAGCTTTTAGAGATGCCAGGCAATTGACAGCATATGCAGGAGTTATACCACGAAATATAACGTCAGGTTCATTTGTATATGCTAAACCCAGACTAAGCAAATCCGGTTTACAAATATTACGTAAAGCACTTTTCTTTCCTGCCATAGTAGTTAATTGTAAGAATCACAATCCTATCATTATGAGCTTCTGGTGCAGGCCATCGTTGGCCATCGTTGGTGCTGCAATGCGTAAGTTATTCCATATGATCATTTTTGATGTTCTAAAATCCAAAAGTGTTTTTTATCCTGAGCATATAAAAAACTACAGGATCAGAAGGTTGACTGAAGGTTTAGTAATTTAAAATTATAAAAAATGCTTCCATTCGATCTTATATAAAATAGTATCTTATACAAATTTATTCAATGTGGTTAGTGTATATGTTGATAAGTAAATTAGTTTTATACGTACAAAACAGCAGAGATTTACTTATCAACATATACACTAACTATAATCTATATATACACCGCTACACGGGATATGAATTGGATGTACTTTTTGATTTTGCAATACAGCTTGGGCAATTTAGATTCAATTTTTAATTTTTTTGTTGACTAGCGAGACGGTATATTGTATCAACATAGCAAGGGAGGCTTTTAATGAGGAAACTGGACGTTTTGTTAATCTCTTGCAGAAAAGCAACAGACTAGACTACATCTTGTATCAACATAACAAGGGAGGCTTTTAATGAAGAAGCTGGATGTTTTGTTAATCTCTTACAGAAAAGCAACAGACTAGACTACATCTTAAGCAAAGGGAATACAACACTTGCAAAATTAGCTCTAAATAAGTTGTTAAAGCTTTTGCTTTGCAAGAAACACACTAAATTAGAATCTCCCCAAGCTTTAAGTGTGAATGTTAGGGAAGCCCAGCAAAATTGTTGCATTATAGTTGGTGAGTAAGTAGCTAGAGTTTAAAATAGTTGCATATACTGAAGCTCACTTAAATATAGAGCCTCAGCGTTGCTTAACTTTTCAATCCATGGTAGACTAGTAGCCCCTACTATGATGTAGATCTATGCTAGACTATAACTAGTGTTTCACTTCCATTAAGGGAATATTATTCCAGCTACTGCTGCCATAGTTATCAATAGAAGCGTTTAAGTATTCTGTGTCAAAAAGCACGGGCACATCGAATTCAAAGCTTGCAGTGATTATTGCACCTTTTGGTGGTGGTTTGATAAATGTAATTTCTCTAGTTGAATAATTTACTGAGTATTTGCTTTCTTCTTTGCAGTTTAAATAGATCTTTACAGTGCCATGTACTGGCTTTTTAATTATGCGTATGTGCTTGTCTTGTCCACTTGCGTAAGTTTTAATCAGTTGAAAAGTTTCTTTTTATCATCTCCTATGCCACTCTTGATCGATGGCTGTAAAATCTGACCAATCCTTAAAACGAAACCCTACTGCTTTACCTTTTCGTGCGTGAAAAAATGTTATTAATTTAGTAGTTGCTCGTTTGATTTGACCCCAGAAGCTGTGTTATACTTTATATTTAGCACATGCGTGAGACCAATTGGAGGGGTAAAAGTCATAGTGGTGTAAGTCAAATTTTTTTAAATTTTTTCTCGCGTGCATAGGTGCAATCTATACAATATATAAATTGTATCTATGCACACGAAAAAATATGTTTAAAAATTTGACTTACACCACTATGGTTTTTACCCCTCCAATTAATGTTACACTGTTCACAACCGTTGTTATAACGTTAGTGGAAAATTCCGGTCCTCCAGTGGAACCATAAGATATATTTTCTGGAAATCTAATTTTTGTAAATGACATATGTCTTCCTGTGAAAATAAAATTGAGATAGTTTGACTAAAGAAGAGACTTCTTGCATAACCAGTGAAAAACCAGCAGCCCACTCTTTTTTGTCATTCCAGCGTGTGACGCTGGAATCCAGAAAAAAAAGAACCTGTGTCAGCTATTTGGATGACAGGAGGTAACGCAAGAAGTTCAATGACAAAAGAAAGAATTTGCACAGGCTGCACCTGTAGAATGCCATCCAAGCACTAATTTACTGCGTAGTTTCTACGTACCGTTGCTTATCACACCCGTGGTTGCTATACTCAGATTCGTTTGCGCTGTCAAGCATAAAAATAAAAATCTTATGGCATATTAATCGCTGAAGCTAGTTTTTGCTTACGACTTTTAATTCATCTACTTTCTTGCGTAGTACATCCAAATCAGTTGCTCCTACGAACAGGCTATCCCCGATTATTAACCCGTTGTGGTCACACCTCCAAATAATTTCATAACGGTCACACGGGGTCCAATGGACCCCACAACAGTTGCCATTTGCGTTCTTTTTGATGTATCGACTCAAACCTTGAACTAGAATTTAGTTTAAGACTTCCTCTTTATAATCCAATAATTTTTTTCTTCTTTTAAAAATTTTTTTATGTTGAAAAAACGCGAGAAAAAAAATTTTTTTCGAGAAATTTGACTTTTCTCACAAAAATATTCATTAAAATTTTTTTAGATAGAGCAAAAAAACTTCCTGCGTTTTACTCTCAAAATAGTATACTTTTCAAAACAAAAAAGCCTGGGGTCTTTTGGACCCCCGGTGACCACAACGGGTTAAAAAAGGTATATACCACCTATTTTCCCAGATCTCTTACTAGGAGATTGCTGCCGTTTATCATGTGTTCAATTTTGTCTGCATTGTTTTTCATAGAATTATTAAAATCGTTTTCATTGACCCTTATACTTTTTACTATACCTAATATATTTTTGTCTGAAAATTCTCCTTTGTGATCTAAAGATGGTAAAGAAATATTTTGCTTTACTATATTTTCTAATTCTTTTTCGGGAAACCAATAATGTAAATTAAACACGTCTAAATATGTCATTATATTGAAACCTATGCGGAGTATGTATTATTACGAAGGATATGAATGTTTTTATTACGAAGAATATGAATAATACATACAGAATGCGAGGATAAATTTAACGCTAGAACCATTACTCTTATGCCGCGCATCAGTCTCGCACTGTTATGACAAGACAACGAAAAAATAGTTTCTTATTGTGGCAAAGCGACAAAAAATGGGTTTACTAAAAATTTTGTCACCGATTTCAAGAAAATCGATCCATTAATAAAAAATTATCCCATTAATGAAAAATTAAACTTATCCTCCAATAATAATTAAAAAAAAATTGGCACTGGTTTCAAGAAAATCGATCAATTAATACTTATTATTTCTCGAAATTTGAATAATTTCTAAACCGGTTTCCAAAAAATCGGTAAACGAAAAATTATATACTTTATGGTAATCCCCGGAAAACTATACCTGTTTCATTTATAATTCTTTAAGATTCGGTCTATTAATGAATGAGTAGTTTGCGGTCAGACAGACAGACATACAGACAAACGTCATGATGAGTATAATTTTTCACAACCGATTTGTTTGAAACCAGTTTCCAAAGAATTGATAACGAAAAAGCAAAAATAAAAATAAAAATTATTTAAAAAATTCAGCTTTGATGATAGGCGTAGGAATAAACA
This sequence comes from Temnothorax rugatulus, assembly GCA_035220575.1. Taxonomy (NCBI): domain Eukaryota; kingdom Metazoa; phylum Arthropoda; class Insecta; order Hymenoptera; family Formicidae; genus Temnothorax; species Temnothorax rugatulus. The sequence goes on along the minus strand of JASTWL010000373.1, from coordinate 17,028 downwards.
GTATTCGGTTTTCTGAACAGAGAAGTGAAGTCTTTAATTCCACAAACGCACGATACAAGTGTTAGTAACGACAGCGGATATATCTCTGAAGAAGCGCGGGAAGTCTTCGGGAAAGAACATAAACTATATAACACTAGAGACGAACCTGAATAAACTAAAATGAATTGGCTACTGCGCCATCTATAAAGACCTTAAGAATGATTGCACTGAATTGTCTCTTTAACAAGCTTGATATCTCAAAATTTGTGGAAATTAGAGCAATCACGTACATTTTTTTTAAACAAAAATCGGAAACCTCTTTATTTTTAGCAATTTTTCTAATTCTATTATATTCTTTAGTTCCTTCTACCCCCACTTCATATACAATTCTTTGAGATTCGGTCAATTAATTCCCGAAAAATTGAAAAAATTTCTCATTCCAGCTTCCAAAAAGATCGTTAACGAAAAATTATACACTTTATAGCATTCCCCGGAAAATTCTACTCCTGTTTCATATACAATTCTTTATTTCCCAAATTCGGTCGATTATTTCTCGAAAAATTAAAAAAATTAAAAAAATCGGTTTCCAGAAAATCGGTTTAAAAAAACTATACACTTTATGGCACTCCCCGGGAAATTCTACCCCTGTTTTATATATAATTCTTTGAAATTTGGTCGATTATTTCCCGAAAAATTAGAAAAATTAAAAAAATCGGTTTCCAGAAAATCGGTAGCAAGAAACTATACACTTTATGGCACTCCCCGGGAAATTCTACCCCCTATTTCATATACCCTTGGTAAAAATTCGGTCCACTAACGAATGAGTAGTTTGCGGTCAGACAGACAGACAGACATACAGATAGACGTCCGGTACTTATATATATATGATAAATAAATATGAATAGATATATAGATAGATAGATAGATAAAAAGATATAAACCAAAATAATTTTAATTAAGCTTCAGTAGGGAAAACTAAATTGCAAGAATCAACCATCAATGTCGATTCAAGCATGAAATATCAATTTGAGGTTAAAATTGATTTTTTATTTTTTACTAGAATGTAAAAATAACATTTTTTATATTTACATTTAACAAAAATAAAATGTTACGTTAACATAAATCTTTTGTTAAAAAATAAATTTTTAACAAATAAACAGTGTAACTTTTACACATTATACCAATCAAAAGTTTGAGTTGTTACATTTGTAAAATGTAAAAAAACATTTCTTATATGTTAATTTCAACATAAAAGTTATGTTATTTGTACACATAATTAACTTCAAATTACGATCAAAATTTACATTTTTTTTTCTGTTGAAATATTAACATAATATCAATGTTACCATTTAACACATCCATATTATGTTAAATTAACACAAAATTTGAGTGGACCGTTTTGGACATGTGATTTATGTTATATTTAACACAAATTTTCCAACTGTGTATGCTTCTCTGTATCTGGTGAAATAAACATGAAGTACTGTAGTGATTATGAGTGGTGGACTTCTCAGAAAAAATCCACTCGGTAGACTGAGTCAAACAGTCATAGTGGAACGCTACGTATATATCAAATAAACTGTTTTAATCAGGTACTTCGAGAGAAACGTCCGGCATGTAACTCAAAACGATGCAAAGTTATTTTGCTTTAAGATAACGCGAGGACCCATGTTGCTAATTAGATGAAACAAATGCTATATCTCGAATAGGAAGTCCTTTTTCTCTCCAAATATTTCACTGTCGATTACCGCTTTCGGTCAAAACAGCACAGCCTCTCCGATACACATTTTGAAAATAAAGCATAAAGCTAGAAAATGAATCGATGACATTATCGAGCCAAAATACGAGACATTCTTTCGCTGTGGCATCCGTACGCTGCCGGAAAAATGGCAAAAGGTGATAAACAGTAAATATTTTTATTAAAACAATTATATCGTTTTTTGCATTAATAAAAAAATTTATAAACTCGCGGCACAATAACTTATTTCTACTTTATATTTTATGTATTCTTCCTCTTTTTTCTATTTTCTTTCTCTTTCCTTGGTATCGCGCGTTTTATGGAACGGTCTAAACAATATTAATTAGGTCGTGCGAGTCGTACGAAATAATTTATTCCTGCTCTATTTTCCTCCCTCTTCCTTCTCTCTCTTCTAAATTATTATTGATTATTTTTTATTAAAATATTAATTAAAATATTCATATTAGTAAAATTAATAACAACAAATAAAAAAATATATAAGTTCTTTTAAATAAAATCAAATAATATTAACAAATTTGGCAATAAGAGTTAGTCGCGATAAGACAGTTAATGCGCTATAATATATAATTTACTAGCTTTTTCGCCCGCGCTTCGCGCGGGCTCAAAAGCTCTTCCTTCTTTTCCTCGAATAGTAATATTTACCCTCAAAAATTTTTTTTAAAAAGGGACCTTTTTTAGACAATTTTGTATGGGAGCCCTTTGTTCCCGGGCTCAGATCCCTTTCCAAAACCCTCTACGGTCTAAATTAGAGTATCATGAGATAATATACCAAATTCGGTTGTTCTAATTTGAAAACTGTGAGAGTAGAATAATAATATCACAAATTAAATTGATCATCAAATTCTAAACGCAACTGATGCTAATAAACATTCTTTCCCAGCAAACCTTTTCCCCTCGCTTCGACCCTTTCCCAAAACCCTCTACAGGCTAATTTATTAAACAGATGATGATGTTTTTTTCCCCGAATAGTAATATTTACCCTAAAATTTTTTTTTTTTTAAACGGACCTTTTTTAGAAAATTTTTGTATATGGGCCTTTTGTCTCCGGGCTCAGACCCCTCCCCAAAACCTTCTACGGTCTAAGTTAGAGTATTATGAGATAGTATACCAAATTTGGTTGTTCTAATTTGAAAACTGTAGATTTGCATAGCGGACAAACATACATTCATTTTTATATATATAGATAGATTACAAACTATAGACTAAGATTAGCGTACATTTCGACTTGTTCTTTGGGTCATCTTCAGCACATAGCTTAGTAAGTCGGAATTTAATTATGCAGCTAATTAATTAAAGCACGAATTACCTTATACAAGTCGAAATTTAACGCAGTTAATCAATTAACAGTTTGTAGACAGTCATTAACTCATATTAAATATCATCATCTCTCACATATAAAAGTAAAGGCGAATGTAGGTTCCGAAGCACATCCATCACGTCGAAGATACTTGGATTTGTTAATATTATTTGATAAAATTAATAACTTTTTACATGTGTAAAATTGACACCTTGATATCAGTTGAAATCAGCTGACAGATATTATTGCAACTTTATTTTATTTTACTTTATTCACACACAATGTCCATTACGATTGACAAATTGACAGTAAGAAAGTAAGAATTTCTGTATTCTGGAGCTATATCATTGTAAGTCATAATTGCTGGCTTTAAAAAACATTAAAACGCTAATCGTAGTGTTTCTCAGACATAGTTTGTCAAACGTAGAAATAAAATAGATCTTGATTAAAAACAATTATTCGTTCACAATAAAGGCAATGAAAAAGTGAATAAATTGCATCACACGTGAAATATTCCTTTAGTGCTAATGATTCTAACTACAGTGGTTTTACTTTTAATCACAGTGGCGAATCTCAACATGTCCGCTATCATATGTATGATACATCGATTCTCAAGAGAAAATCATACATATATAACACAACTTTATATTGTCATAATGTGCAGCATTTTATGTAAAGTGTTCGATTGCTTGTTTATTATAAGGCTCGTTCTCTCAGTTCACTTTTATCGATAAATGCGCGCATTTATTTCTGAAATTCTATAGTATATGTGACATAAAATATATGCTAAATGCGCGCATTTATGATAAAATAAACTCAGAATACGGGCTTATATGTGCGAAAGTGAAAATGTGCAGAATGCTCTGCGTACCCGTAAAAATAAAGTCTGTAGCCGCACCAATCGTTTTCCAGCGGTTAATTTCAACGTGTTAATTTCAAGACTTACAATAACTTCGCTCCAAAATCAAGGTCTTGGTCCATCTTCCTTTCAAACACGAGTTATTTCTTTGCGATAAATTCCGCCAAAAATTTTTCTTTTTGTTGTGGGAATTATAATTATAGCTTATCGCTTGCGAATGTGTGCAATTCCTGGATTTGGCTCCGATCTATCAATAGGTAAGCGTACCTGTTGTATCAGAGAACGCTCGTTTGAGAACGTTTGTTGGAGAACACTCGAATACTCGCGGCGCGCACCAAAATCGCACTGGTGTCATGAAGTTATCAGCGACGAATGCGGTACATGTGGACTGTATCTGTAAGCCAGTGCCGCAATTTCGTGGGTAGTCCCCACCACATGGGAGATATGAAACGCTACTACCACATGCACATATCGGTATAGCTTCGGCTTCTGCTACATCAATATATCGTGCATGTATGTATATAATATAGTGGTGTGAATCACCATGCCAAGTGGTGGGGATTCTCACATCTCACCGATTCCACGAAATCGCGGCACTCCCTAAGAGCAAAAAGTCGACTTTAAAAAAGTCGACTTGAAGTCGACTTCTACCGGAACTGACTTGGCAGAGAAGTCGACTTTTTTAAAAACAAAAGTCGACTTCAAGTCGACTTGAAGTCGGCGAATGTCTCAAAAACCACCGATTAAAAGTCGACTTCCCGTCATGACAAAAAGTCGACTTCCCGTCATAACGAAAAGTCGACTTCCCGTCATGACAAGAAGTCAACTTCCCGTCATGACGAAAAGTCGACTTCCCGCCAACGTCGATAAAATAAACCGCCGCGGCCGCGTACGTCTGGAGGTCAGTTGTGTATCTTGAAACGAGGTGAAAATTACAAAAGTGAACAGATTTTACTAGACTTTGATAAATAAAATCGTAGATACGCTAATGAATTTTTTCACTTTTGTAATTTTTATCTCATTATTTCAAGATACACAATCGACCCCTTGCTGGAGAAACTATCGGAAGTATCGGAGGAAGTCAACGGGAAACAATGATGACGAGGACTGTGAATGACGACAACGACGACGATGACGACGTTTCGTGGCGGCGGTCGATAGCGCGGCGCTTTACGACGTCTTATCAAAATGACATCATTGACTTATACATATTGATCTTTCGTAACGGCGCTGAGTTGCGATTCTGTAACTCGTTATGCAGTATTATCGTTATATTGTCATTTCGTAGCTTTTTTATCATATAAAGTATACCTGCACAACTGTAGGAACGCATACCGAGTACCGAGTTACAGAATCGCACCACTGGCCCTGAGAGTCCCTTCTCCGCTTCTCCCACCTACTTTTTTTTAGAGGGAAGCCAGGCAGGCTTGCCAGTTTTACAGTTACGAGCAGATATTTTGGCTCAGATGCCGTTCCGCCGTATACCCACGCACCTGGAGGGCTAAAACTGATGCATTTCGATTTTTTTCATATTATATAAAATAATTTAATTATCTAAAAAACTGTATAATTACAATCCTAATGTCTTATTCTTAATTATAAAGGCGGCCATATCTGTGCCACTTTTGCGTGCGCGGATTCCGGCAGCCACTTCTGGTAAGCTGACAACAGAACTAAAATTAAAACATTCCAACGTTAATCGCGAAACAATATGCAAAATTAGCTATATAAATATATATAATATATATGATATTATTATCATAATGTTGTAAATATATAATAATATTGTTATATGTATATATACATATATATATATATATATATATATATATATATATATATATATATAATATATATAATTTTATAAATATATAATATCCCCAGACTTTTATACTAGACCACTAACATCTATGGACGCACAACCGAAAAGCTGATGCGAGTGTGAGGTGCAAGTGGTAGTGAAAGCCATATTGAATTAAGTCACTATCGGGTGTTCAGTTGCTCATAATGTGCGTTTATCTGCATTCGTTATTACAGTACATAACGAGGCAGGCGAATGTTTTTGTGATAAATATTGGTACGTGTTATCAATAAGTTTGTAAGTCATGCCCTTACGGAAAGAAACTACAGCCAGTAAATATTACATTTGTGTAGTTACTACAGGACCCCCTGTAGTTATCACAGAAAGGAACACAATAATCTGTAGTTATTACACGCTGTAATTACTTTAGTGCGTGAAATCCCTGTAATATGGAATACACGTCTAATCATGAAGTGTGAAATCCACTACACGTGTAATCCACTATATGTGTAACATATACTACACGTGGGGTAAGTGACTTGTGTAGTAGACTACACATGTAATTCATTATATGTGTAATATACTACACGTATGGTAAGTGACTTGTGTAGTAGACTACACATGTAATCTACAAAATGTATTCATTATTTATTAGGGATGCCATAAGAAAGGTTTTCTTATTTTTGTCTAATGAGGCCCTTGTAAGGATTTGATAAAAATGTTTTAACTTTATAAATATACTTTTTTCATAAATATATTTACGAACACAAAATTTCATAATAAGCCGACGGTTTCTGACATTCACCCGACATTAAAAAATATTATATCATATATCAAATTCAAAATTTTATTACTCTTTTTAAACTGAATTTGTTTCTTAAGATGATTTTTGAAAAATTATATATTTGCGCTGGTTATGACATATGTAGACTATATATGACACTTACATCAAATTAAGAAGTAGTCTACCACGTAAGGCAGTTGGCTCACGATCCAGAGGTCCCGAGGTCCCGAGTTCGAATCCCACCAAGGTAAGTGTGTTTTTCAAATACGAGAAAATATTTATAATCATAGACTGCATCTTAAGAAACAAATTTAGTTATAAAATAGTAATAAAATTTCGAAAAAAATAATTTTTTTTATGCCGGGTGAATATCGGAAATCAGTGTCCTCTAGTATTAAGAGGACTGCAATCTTCTGGGTGTTACAGACTATTTTTCTGTAATATTTTCCTGTAATCCGAGCGTATAGCACGAAAATATTACAGCATATTACAATACTTCAGTCTGTAATTTCGTGTAATACTTTTATGTAGTTCCTGTAATATAATTTTCTGTAATCCGCTGTAGTTTCTTTCCGTAAGGGTGCCTTCGACGTGTAGTGTACTTGGATGCCGAAATCGAACCACTGCTCCTGTAATATTAAACCCTTTCTTTTGGACATTCTGTACATGCCAGACTATTGTATAGAAATTTTGTATATTGTATAGAATCTGTAGTATAGCATATCTTAACTAAAATCAACATGGCGGCAAGCATCACGGCCGAGATGCCTGTCAGCGGTCTAGTATTGTATAGAAGTCCATGTGATAATATCTAAATATTATTTTATAAATTAAAATCTCACATTTTTTATTCGAATCCCAGATTTCTAGCAGTTTGTCTTTGGACATGACTCCCTGCGACTGCAGCGTTTGTATTATTGCTTGAGTGCGTGGTATCAACCTGAAAAAATCGTATTCAATTGATGTAATCTATTTGATGAATCAACGTGAAATCGAAAGGAGATAGAATAACAATTTACCTGGCTCATGACTTGGTGATGCTCCCAGGTGTCGTCAGCAGCGACGGGACAAATCGTTTCACTTAGGGCACACTTGATTTTCCAAGAAGAAATACGCGAACCGCTTAGCATCGTCCACCGTCAACGGATGCTCTATATCCATCGATGGTAGTGCCCATCCGGCCTTTCCGAATGTACCAGACACACGGCAAATGATCTTCCCGGTTCCTTGATTATATCTATAAATGAGAATAATATTCGATCATAATGAAGATTAATATCTTTTTTAATAAGTAGGAAAAACATTATAAAGCAAGATTTGTGATAAAAATACCTTGGCGGTGGATCAACCAATGGTTCACTAAGATGACATAGCATGGGAGCGAATTTCGGCAATCATTCGGGTTCTATCGCCGTGACACCTCGCATGTACATCTTATTCGTTTCGTACACCTCTTGATAAACCACCTATTCCGGACTGATTTTCGTAGAACGCACGAAGAATGCATAAGCACAGGTTCCTCCATTTCTGAAGAAAGACATTGCCTCAAAATTTGAACCAAGACTGAATATTTGTGTCACAGCTTTAAAGTCAAAATAAGAATTACACTGCTTAAAATGTGTTAATAACCTGTAATGTAGAAAATAAATTTTGTTACGGTTAGATTATTTTCTTAAATAAAGCCAACTCTACACAAGTACGCAGGCATGGGGCAAGTAGGAGAATCTGCGGTCCCGCTCTCCGGTTTGCGGACAGAACTACCGAGCGAGTGGTGCGTAATCATATAGCACTTGATTTGAAAAATTATTCAAACTTTAATTTGAAATATCTCGCTTAATATTAAAAATATAAAAACTGTGAAGGACTTTTCGACTCAATTTTTTATGTAGAATATTCAATTTCTTTATGACACATTAATCGAACACCTGCTTATATATATCGGTTTCTCTGCCCGATCCAAGATATCATGCCTCCCGTTTCCGGATGAGCGATATCTTAGCGCCTCCGTGACATCTGTTCGTTTATTTGCCAATACAATCTCCTATCCACGCAAATCCCGTTTCCGCATGATGCGGGATTCGCGTGGATGGGAGATTGTATTGGCAAATAAACGAACAGATGTCACGCCGGAGTCGCTAAGATATCGCTCATCCGGAAACGGGCTTTTCGGCTCTTTCAACTAAAAAACTGAGAAATATTGCTTATGTATATTTAGATATATATTTAAAATTTAAATACGGTCAATCCCGTTTCCTCCTCCAACACTATAACTGACGAATTTCATATTTTGTATATCAAAGGAAAAAAACTGGAAAGTTTTGTGAGATGTCTAAAGAATGTTGCATTAAAAAGCAATGACATATCAATTACTAAAAAGTTAAATAATTTCTATTCGAATCGCAACTTCGTCTAAACGTTAGACAATCGACTTCAATCAAACTTTTGTTAACTTAATCGGTGATCGATTCAATGGGTAGAATTATCTGCAAGATTTCTAACTCTGTATATAATTCGTCGTGTGTGTAATTGCTAATCTAATTTTTTCTCCATGTGTCAAATAATAAATTAATATCTACAGTCTCTATAATAAATATGCAATTATAATTATACTCTGAATTAAAAACCGAAAATTATTTACGCGCTATAAATATCTGCCGAAGTTACAATTTTCTGAATGAAGAGTAATTTGTTCTTATTACTAATATCGTGTATGATTGCTATCTGTCATTTATCATCTAACTTTATTAGTTTCCGATTTAAAATGGTAATAAAAGTTACTTTGTCTTTGTTAAAAAACGAGAAAATATCTTATCACAAATATCTACTGCCGCAATTACATCTTCAATACAAAGCTTACAGTCGAATAATTGCTCTTCGCTAAGTTTGTGTGTCACCCTACGATATAATATCGTATTTTTAGAATCCGCAAAATCCACGAATTGCAATTAACATGTTGATCAAATTACGATTAATTTAATCGATGATTAATCATTAAATAATACGTTTACAATGTTGTCAAAATAGAAATAATGTGCGCGAGTGGAGGAAGGAATCGGAGATGAGGCGCGTGAGAAGGGCTTAATACGAGACATTGTTTTTGGTTTATAGTCTATTTACACTGTCTTAATAAAGTCTATTTGCAGATATTTATAAGTCTGAATTTAGATCCCGCGACCATATATTGCGGTAACGCGAGTCCGCGAGTCCACGAATTCGAGTTAAGTAACGAACGCCAAAGTTCTCAATTTCGCTAGCCACAGTTTGTATCGAAAACGGAGACTTAACACGAGCCACGAAAGTCTCTCAGTAATTCGCATGAACACAAGATATCGGTTTCTGGGATTTTTCAATACTGCCTGATGATAATATAATCGAGTGCGGCTCCGCGCGCGGAGGTCCGGGATTTTATATGAGCGCGTCACGTGAACTCCAAATCCCCCCGGCATTCCCGGCAACGAGCCAAAAAATTTGTCGAGCCAATCGGCCGTCGACCTACCGAAATTTCGTTTGATTTGAACTCAGCTGATTTCGAGGTCGACAACCGATCAGCTGTTTTCGCTTAAGTCTCTCGCTTTGTCCCGAGTGTTTACCTCGTGTACTGGAGCCTGGAGGCTCCGAGACAAAGCAGGGAGAGAGCCAGCACCCGCAGGAAAAGCGAGACAGTTCTTCTACATCTCGAAGTTTCCGAGAATGGCGCCAGTTATTCTCGAAATAATTATGTGTTTAGCTCGATATGATTTTATACGCGATTCGCGTAATCGAGACAAATTCCCGCAGAGATTACGTGATGAATCACGAGGGGTTTACGGGGACTCGGTTTCGAACAATTAACATACACCTTTGGTCAAAATTATTATGGGCACTGTCATTATGCTGCACTGAATCTAGTACCAGGAAAGACTTTCTATTGTTTAAAAAGTGTGTTTACTAGTGTTTATTATTATCAGGGTTGAGTAAGGTCATTTTTTTACACACCCTATAACAAAGGAACTTCGCAAACTCGAGAATTCTGATTTTAATGAAACTTTTCACACATGTAGGAGGAATAAAAAGATGAATTTAAAATTTTTTCGTTGCTGCCTAAAAACGGTTTTAAGGGGTAAAACCACTCCTCATATGTAGAGGGGCTTTTACTTTTCTCGATATATCTCGAAAAATATTTGAGATATCAAAAAATGTTTTATATAAAAGTTTCATAGTAAAATCTCCTCTTTTTAACAACATTAATAATATTTTTTAAAAATAATTTTTTAAACAAAATTTTTATTAAAAATTAGAAAATGTAAGGATATCGGGCGATCAGGGCAATTAAATCTCGTCTCACTTTCTAAACTTTAATTTTAATATCTTGCGTGCGTAAAACCCCTTGCACAATGCCAGGCAACAGGCAATAGGAACAGGAAATAACCAAAAAATCGTTAATTACAACATAAAAAATTCGAATGCTATGATTGGTTGGCAACAGGCAATAGGCACAGAATTTCCAACGTGACGGATACTCTATGTCTATTGCCTGTGTCACTGTTTATTCTGCATTTATACATGATTTCTGATTTCTATTCCCTGTTCCTATTGCCTGTTGCCTGGCATTGTGCAAGCCTGCAAGGGGCTTTACAGTCGTGCGGTGGGACTCGCCATCTTAACTCGAGCTTCTTCTCCTCTCTTCTTCTTCCTCTGGTGCCAGCGCCGTCGCAAACTTAACTAGCGCCATACGTGGCGTCACAGCGCATTAATTAACTAAAACTCGCTCAACCGCTACAAAAAGAATTTTTTTCAAAATTGTATTAATATGGTTACATAGAGATATTTTTACCACAAAACTTTTATACAAAACATTTTTTGATATCTCGAATACTTTTCGAGATATATTGAGAAAAGCAAAAAGCCGTTCTACATATAAGGAGTGATTCCACTCTTTAGAACCATTTTTGGGCCGTAAAATTTTTAAATTTGTCGAATTACCTTCTTTATGGCCGGTATTCCTAGTCGGATCTTATATTTAAGACCTCGTTAAGTACGATCTTAAGATGTTATGAACCAATCACAGAGCCGTATTAGCATCAAGACATTACTTAAGACAGTCTTGAAATAAGATTCGACTATGAATACGGGCCTATGTGTGGAAAGTTTCATAATAAGAATACCTATATGTATATTTAACCGCAAGGAATAATTTTTTAAAAAATTTATTTTTTTACATCTCTTATATAAAAGAATATCTGTTGCGTTATTTAATATTATAAAATAAGGATACTCTTATTCTGATTGTACTTATAATTCTTTAAGGGGACTAGGCAGTCAGAAAATCGATTTTTTTTATTGCATTTTTCGAAAGTACTATCCTTCCCGAGTAAAATGCCGTTTGGTTCATGTTAAAATTCCCAAAATTAAGGATTTGACAGCCAAAAAGAGGTATGTAGTAGTTATTGTACTCAAAGGTTTTTCAAAACTTTAAACGCGTTTTTCTCGAAATCTTTTTTTCTCTTCGTTTTGCAGTAATTGCAAAAAGCCGGAGGTTCAAATCGATTTAAAAAAAATTGAGCATATGTAAAACATGTCTAGTTAAGGCCTGAACCTACGCAGAAGTCTGTAAAAACTTCTGTTTTGACAAAAAAAAATAAATAAAATAAAATAGCTCCTTCTTTTCAATGAAAAATCACGTTTTTTTACATTTGCAGCTGCCATTTCTTTAATTTTGATTTTTTTCTTTTTTAAATAGGTTCAGTGCAGAATGGGGTCCTATAGAGTACCAAATTTTCTAGGAAAAATGTACAATTCAATTTTTTAAAGCCAGGATCACTGCAAAACCACAACGGCACCAGAAAAACCGCCTATGCATCAGAAGACTGTAGCGCCGTCATATATATATATATATATTATTTAAAAAAAATTTTTTTTTATTTACTGTTTATGGTACTAGTAAACATTACCTAAAAGTGCTAGTCACAATTGTATTTATTTCCTTGTAATTAATTCCCAAAAAAGGTTAAATTTTTACCAAATCTGACTGCCTAGTCCCCTTAAACAATATTGTAATAATTTTAGCGCCAACTAAAAATTTCTAAATTCATTCACCTGTGTGTGTGTATGTGTGTGTGTGTGTGTGTGTGTGTGTGTGTTTTATATAATATATCTTTTAAATAGTCTAACTTATGTAAGCTTGGTACTCGTCTTTTTAAGTTTAACGATAATTACACGGTTTTTCCTGATGATAATTTTTCTCACGAGTACGACTTGTAAGTGGTAGAGAGGCTCAGTAGGTATTCTAAAGACGAGAAAGTCAAAGATTTTATCGTTACTGCTAACATAACATTACCAGTTTTTCATCAATTTAAATTTGATTTGTACATTACCGTTGTCAGATTGACAACGCAAGGTAACACGATTGATTCAAGCATCGACATATAAGTATGGACTACGCGATCCCTACATAAAAACCTTCAAAAAGTGTCCTGACCTCTACCTCATTCTCTCTTTGTCTGTACGCGACCTCTACCAGTCGCTATCTCTTTTCTTCCACCGATGAGTCACCGATCATATTTTTCTATACCTGGAGCGTAATCCATACGCGCATATATCGATGGATTCAAGCAATAAGTGATTCCGTCATTCCAGAACATTAATTAATTTTTAAATATTTTAGGTTTAAATAATATAAATTTTTAAGTAATTATATAAATATCTCTATTCTAAATTTGCTTAAAAATGTATTGAAATTTTAATGTGTAATTTAATTGTGACCTATAAACGTAAAAACATACGCTATAAATCTCTTTTCTTCTTAGTCGTACACTCTTGACAGAGTGGTCGTGGTTATGAACTTTTTACATCATTCATAACTCTCGTGGGAATATAAATAGTGTGGTGGTTTCCCATTGCTGAACACCGCTGTACAGAAGCGCCTTCTGCTTTTTCCTGAGGTACTTCATAGCGGTCGACGGCTATGAGTGGACCAACTGCTTAACGTCTCTTTCCGAAAGACGGAGCCCAGTTTTCCCATCTAGAGGTTACCTCTATCCGTCAGATGGGGGTGCGGCATTTTTACTGAGAAATTCTCAGTGGCCCAGTGGGATTCGAACCCGGTTCTCCGGATTACGAATCTGGCGCTCTACCCACTAGACCAGCCGCACTTACGCTATAAATATAATTAATTATATATAAATTACATATAAATTATAAAAATATATATATAATAAATTTATTTATAAATAAATATATATCTTTTACACAAAAATACATAATACTAGAAACTTGTAGATAAGAAACAAGACATAATTATATATATTATAATTGATTTATTTATAATTTCTGTTTGTGTAAATCCAATATTGAATTGTCATACAACATACAACATATAAATTGTACAAATTACAAATAATCTAAATTTATCGACACCACGATTTTACTTAGGACAATTCGGTTTTCTATAAGAAAATTCGGCCATTTCAATTTAAACGGTTGATTCGTATGATAACAAACAATAGATTTAATTTTATTTTCCCTAGCTTCGTCGTTAAGACATTTGTCATCCATTCTTAATACTCTTCCATTTGTAGATATTTTCAAGACTTTAAGGATGTTCTGGAGGTACCGTCCCAACCAAAAGTATGCAGGAAATATTAAAAACACCGATATTAATTCTCCAGGAATCCAAAGACAAAAAAATGTATATAAATAGTTATGGCACATCTAACAGAACGTAAAAGACACAGATTTAGTGACTGTAAATAACTGTTACTACTTTTTTTTCAAAAAAAAGATTTTTTTTTGAAAAAAAAATTGTAAATTGTTTCAAATTTTGTTGCCGTATTTTTGTTTGTTGATGATTTGCTTGTATGTAAAATATTATTATATTGGTAACATTTTTTAATGTTCACACTTTTCTCTGTAAAACCCTTTGTAAAATGGATATTCAAGAATTGATAACTTTTTATCTAAATTGTGAATCGATTTGAAATTTGACCCCGAACTTTGAAAGAGAATACAGAATATGATATTAAATTTTCATCAACTTCGTAACATTTTGACTAACTCTCCAGAACACCCTTAAGGTGATGCTGGACCCGTCTGTATAACCGACAAAATTACCATTTTCTATGTTAACGACCTATATCTGTCCTTGTATAGACAAGGATATAGACAAGGATAGCACCTAACATTGCACGCATACATACGTACGATATCCACCGACACTATACTTTTATATTACGCTTCCAAATCTTGATTTGGGGGGTTTATCGATGTTTTTCTTGTTGTACAATTCAGGGGAACTTGTTTTCGCGTTCGTACCAATGGTATATCTCTTATATGAAATACATCTTGTGACGAGCTGACAGCTCGAGACGCCATATTAGGATAAAAGTAGATAAGGAAATCTGTATTTCCGTAATTTTTTCTCGTTTTCTATATAAAATCGGAGTTACCCCGAATCATTAATGTACCCAGGTAGCAAGCACTCGTCATTTTGACGTCAATTGACGTCAAAATGACGGACTTTTGACGTCAATTGACGTCAAAATGACGAGTGCTTGCTACCTGGGTATGTACTGCAATTCTGGAGAAGGATTTTTAATTCTGTCAAATTAATACGACGCTACGTGCCGACAAAAAAGTGTAAAACAGCCGGTAAAACAGACGGCTCCAGCATCCCCTTAAGGGGATCCTATAGTGGCAGTAGTTACCGACATTCTTTTTTGAAAGAAATCTTTGAATTGGCTTTACAGAATTGCAAATTTTTTTTATAGAATTAAAGTACGCACACAAATCTACGCTGGGGCACAGGATTTTATATCAGAAACGAAAAAAAAAAATAAAATTTGGGCTGTCACCTGACGACAATATTTGCTTAAACAAAAATACTGCAGACTATATATACAAAATGATTGTGAGCCAGTGTAGGGACAACATGTAGGAACAATATCGTGCAAATAGAACCAAGAATAAAAGCCTACAAAAAAAGATTTTTTGTTAGGAATGCAATATAACCTATAACCTTGACTATCCTTGTCTATTATCATTGTCTATACAAGGACAGATATAGAATTCGGTTGGTAAATACTGCCACTATAGGAGCCCCTTAAATATGTTTTGTAGATTTGCGTAAACTTGATTTTCGTAACACATATTCGAGTGAAAAAAATTCTGCATAGCGATTTTGTTCGTAAGATTTCTCAGTCGGGGTTGCAGCTTATGATACGCTTCCTCGGCACTCAAATGGCGATCTCTTTCCTTCAGTAAAAAATTGGTGGTGTTCTCCAAGTTTCTTATCAACCCTGGTAAAAATTACCGTTAGAAACAGTTAGAAACAGATAGAATTTCTGACGGTATGTAACGGAATCCTATCCGCTGTAACTGCAAGCTTGAAAAGAAAATTCTAGCCCTATCCGTTTCTGTAAGCAGCACTATTGTATCTGCAAATACAGACAGAAAATGTAACGGCGTGTTACTGTATCTAATGGAAATCTATCGGCATACAGCATCTATAAGCTTTTGCAATAGAAAAACTTGTCTGTTTCTGTCCGCATTCTGTACGCATCAGATGCTGACGGTATCTATCCGTAATTGCGGATACCGCATCCATCTGCATCTGTACGCAATGTCGACCTATAGGAATTTGTCTGCAACTACGGATACGAATCCTGTATGTTTCTGTCCGCATTCTGTACGCATCAGATGCTGACGGTATCTATCCGTAATTGCGGATACCGCATCCATCTGCATCTGTACGCAATGTCGACCTATAGGAATTTGTCTGCAACTACGGATACGAATCCTGTATGTTTCTATCCGCAGTCTGTACACATCAGATGCTGACGGTATCTATCCGTAATTGCGGATACCGCATCCATCTGCATCTGTACGCAATGTCGACCTATAGGAATTTGTCTGCAACTACGGATACGAATCCTGTATGTTTCTTCCGCAGTCTGTACAGCATCAGATGCTGACGGTATCTATCCGTAATTGCGGATACCGCATCCATCTGCATCTGTACGCAATGTCGACCGTATAGGAATTTGTCTGCAACTACGGATACGAATCCTGTCTGTTTCTATCCGCAGTCTGTACACATCAGATGCTGACGGTATCTATCCGTAATTGCGGATACCGCATCCATCTGCATCTGTACGCAATGTCGACCTATAGGAATTTGTCTGCAACTACGGATACGAATCCTGTATGTTTCTGTCCGCATTCTGTACGCATCAGATGCTGACGGTATCTATCCGTAATTGCGGATACCGCATCCATCTGCATCTGTACGCAATGTCGACCTATAGGAATTTGTCTGCAACTACGGATACGAATCCTGTATGTTTCTATCCGCAGTCTGTACACATCAGATGCTGACGGTATCTATCCGTAATTGCGGATACCGCATCCATCTGCATCTGTACGCAATGTCGACCTATAGGAATTTGTCTGCAACTACGGATACGAATCCTGTATGTTTCTAGTCCGCATTCTGTACGCATCAGATGCTGACGGTATCTATCCGTAATTGCGGATACCGCATCCATCTGCATCTGTACGCAATGTCGACCTATAG